>JAHBCN010027235.1:0-10207 GCA_019359885.1 Listronotus oregonensis | reverse complement strand
ATTTTTTAAAGGCTTAATTAAATTTTTTTTTTTAGACAGTTATTACATTTAAACATATGCAATGTGCATATTAAAGTTATCTAAAATTATTGGGTGTATAAATCTACCATCATCTATTTCTTACTGTGAAATACTAGGTATTAAGAGCTACAGCTGGGTTCCTCTTTGTTAAAAAAAAAAATACGTCTTAAGGGGATTTTCTGGTTAAAAGTTAAAAGGTCTGATTTTTATGCTTTTTTTAAAATTTTTTTTGGGGAAATGGAGGAATACCTTTGGGTTTTTATCATTTTTTTATTGTTTCAAAGTATAATAAAAATTCAGCAAAATTTTTTAAAACCAAAGTTATAGCACTCTAAAGCCCCTTTCGAAAAAATGGACCCCACTCCTTAAAAAATCAGCTGATTGTCTTATGTGAAATTTAAAAAAATCGGCGGTTTTTTAAATCTTTTAGTTTAAAATCATGGAATGCACTATTATAAAGAGAAAAATTTGAAAATTGGGTTTTTTTTACGACTTGAACAAAAAATTTTAAATTTGTATTTTTTGTTAAAAAAAAAAATTAGAAATATTTTAAATTTTGGGCTGATAATAGATCATTTCGTGCGTCTATATGTGCTGAGTCAACCCTATAAATTTTGAAAGTAAATTGATCAAGCCGTTCTCAAGATTTGATAAAGGAAAGTTTGAAAAACAAATTTTTGAAAAAACCATTTGAAGTTTTAAAGAAAATTACTATAAAAACCCCTAACTTGCCATTAATTAATCAAGGTAAATAACTACATCTATTGTTTCCTAAACTTATTTAAACTTTCTGTGCTTCTGGGTTCCCCAAATAGAACAGCTATTTTAATATTGAAATAAATTTTTTGAGATAAGTCAGTTCTTTTTTTTATATTTTTTTTCATTCCTTTAATATTTGAATCAACATTTTTTTAAACCCGGTAGGCCCTGTCACAAAACTGGGAAAAAAATTGATTTTGTAAAGGTCATTTTTCTAATAAAGACATTAGGGTTTTAACACAAAATTTTAAAATTTACTTTTAATTCTCATGGATTATTCAATTCAACAACAGTTTTTTTCGTGAAAACATAAAAGTAACTTTATAGAAGTGACAGTAAAACCACTAAAAACTCTAAAAAGTTTTGAAAGTGTTTAATGCCGACTCATATTTGGGGATTTAAATTGGCTGTTAAAGGGCCCCGGATTTAACTGCACCAACTTTTCTGAGGGTTTATTTAAAGTCAAAGGTTTTTAACTCGTCCAGAAAACATCCCACACAGAAAACGCTTTCTGTATGAATGGGATACACATTGAGTCAACAGGGTACTGTATTTGCAATACCAAATGACATTTTGATTAAATAAATGAATATCTTACTTTTATTTGTGCATATCTCATTGAAATTAGTTCAAACAAAGAATCATTGAAGTAAATTGTATCTTATTTAAACATTATCAAAACGTAATTAAACTAACATAAGAAATTATTGAATTTCATTGGTTTTTAATTAATGGCTATGTTAAATGCAATGAAAAGTCCATTCATTAAAATAGATATAATCTGGGCAAATGTAGGTGATACTACATTAATATGAACTCTATTAAAAATAAATCTAATTTTTTTTGTGACAATTATTATTATTATTTATCTTTAAGTAGAGTCTCATTTAAACAACCTTAACCCACAGTTGATTTAATTTGATGTAGTATTTATTGTAATAAAATACTTTGGTTGGATGGTTGGTTATTTGTTTTTTGGCTCTGGTCCTTTACGGTCCCATTTGCCAGATAAAATACTTTAATTGTTTAAAAACGAGTGTTTTATTGCCTAATATTAATTTGTACTACAATTAAGAGATGTTTGACTGTTAGTGGAATGGAGCAAGAATCACATAAAGGTGGGTCTGTATTATTTAGGAGATATGAGTGGGTTAGATGGCAATGACCTATTTTAAGTCTATTATAGACACTTAAGTATCTTCTGTTTAAAGATGTAGGACAAGGAAGGAAAAAATTATCTTGGATGGATCTAAGTTTACTATCTAATTTGTACTACATTTAATAGGGTTTTAAAATCGAATTCCGGAAACTGTTTCTGAAAGTCTTGCGTCCAAAGGTTTTCTGCCCCATAAAATTAACTTCTGTCTGTTTTCGGTGGGGACAATTATGTACTCATTGGTGACGTCGTCTAAGGAGGTTGCTGAGCTTGTAGATGCCAAGTGACTTGCTGACCTAAGGCTTACAGTACTACTTTATGTACCTGGAGCCTTTGCCACAGAATAAGGGATCTCTGTCACAGTACATGGGGTCTATGCTACAGTGCAGGGAGTCTTGGCTGCATGCATGTCCTAAAACGAAATAGACTTTTTAAGCTGTTTGATTAAGACCAACATTAGCCTTTCATCTCATCAAACAGGTTTTTAAAAATAAATTGGACCACCCTATATAATAAGTAAAACACTTACCGTTAAACCAAATGTTAAATCATCAGCAGGTTCCTCCAAAGCACATGTATCGAATCTGATGTACTTTCTTTTTCCTCCTAAATGTATTTTTCTAAACAATCCTTAAAATGTATTTGCAAGTCCCTTGATAGAATTACAATGTCTAATTCTTTCTCATTTAGATTTATCCCTCTATCTAAAAATAGAATAATTACTTTAAAATATCCTTGCACCACATGGGAAACATTTTTAGTATTGATTTAAAAAAAAAAAAGTTTCTGGATGGTAACAGTTAGTACTTGTCTTTACCCTAACCCAGCTCATCCATCATAATAAAGGCTTTTTTTAAATAAAAGTAGAAAAAACCCTTATTTCTGAAAATTTGTATACAAATATATCATTAGGAAAAATCGTTTAGATAACCATCGAGATAGCCAGATTGCTACCATGGCGCCATGATAAATTTTCGTTATTCTATACAACAAAACATAGGAAAAAATATCGTATAACTTAAGTTACCTGCAAATACTTGTATCAAGGAGTTCAACCAGCAAAGTTATTCATTTCATTAATAGGTATACTTACTAAAGACAGAATAATTAGGATCTACACAAGCATTGACATTTAACCATTGAGTTGAACCCTGAACCTGTTGTCGTTCAGTTCAGCCAGCGCCCAAGTTGCCGAATACCGATTGAAGGTGGGACGTCGTTTTTAATTTTAGCTATCGTTAAATTGAATATACGCCTCATTGAAATAATGATCACGATATTGTCCCAATCACAGTATTGTTTAAGGCGAAGGGAATATTGGTATTCACCGTACGACACTTTTAATTTAACCCAAGTTAAGTTTCCATTGCAATAAACATTGCTAATTTTTTCTGGATCACATAAGCTTTAAACACAATAATTTCTGTGATTTTGAATGAAGTACACAGATTTCCCTTAGTTTTAAATATAAATAATCATTTACATAATAACAAGATATTTTAACTTAATACTATTTTGATATGGTCTGAATATAATACTTGTAATAGCATCAATTATTTCTCCTCAATTGTCCCAAACATAATTAATTAAATAAACTTTAACTTTTATTGGATAAATAAAAAATCATACAATCAAAGCCTTATTATTCAATATATATATAGTGTTTTTTCTGTGCAAGATCTTAAAGTCCGAATTCCTAAAGAGGTTCGGTGAATAGATCAGGTTTTCCTTTATTGTGTCATAAATCATTCATGTCAAAACTTGAAAAGTTCGTTGAAGTTAATGGCACTTACTTAAAAGACTTAATTTTTAAAAGTTTGGATAAGTCGTATGTTGTAGTAAATCCCAAAGAGTGAATTGTAATTAAGTGTAATAAAATGTTAGTTTTATTGAGTTTTAACACTTTTACTGAGCAATTAAAATGGGTAGTCTATTATAGGGAACCTTGTATAAGCATACATTTGTATAGAAATGTCTCAGGCATCAAGCTGACAGAACTCTCAGCGCTCCGAACACCTGCCTCTACTAACGGCTGTATCTTTATAATGCGGGTTCGAATTTTGAAAAATCACTTTTTCACCATATTCTAGACATATTAAGAAAAAAATTTATGCAAAAACATAAAAAATTTGCTTTTTGAACTTGTCAAACCAGAGATCCCCCTTAAATGCATTAAAGAAAATCATAGCACCTTAGCTATAAAAAATGAAATACACCATTTTTATATGAAATGTATATTATAATAGTAATATGTATAATTTTAAGTTTCTAAAATACCTATACTTTTAAAATTTGCAGTAATATAGATAAAAATTTGAATTAATAGTATATTGTGTATACAAAATGAAATATTATTACCACTTTGTATTCTATTTTATTTTTTTAGCCTAATTTGGTCAATCATAATGATCTTTGCCATATTCTCTATAATGTTTTATACAGGACTGGACTTCCTGTTTTATGATGACACAATCAAGGGTACATTTGTAAATTCCTTCGCATGGATGACATGTGGCGTTGTCCACGACATTATTTTTGTAATAAATGTGATCTTGTGTTTTTTCACTGGTTATTATGATGAGCCTAAACAAGAAGTTGTTCTTGATTCAAAGCAAATAGCTAAGTAAGTAAGTTATATTCAGTGATTTTCATAAGGTCTGAATACATTTATGGTATTCAAATCTTTTAAGGACCAAGTGATTTTTTTCATTAATTATTCTCTTCCAGAAAAAAAAATTAAGTAATAAGAAAAAACAAATGAAGAAAAAGTCTTTCCATTGGTTAATTGCGTCTTTAACCGTGGTTGCTGATCTTTTAAACCAATATTTAAGTTGTTTTTTTTTGTTCATTTGTTTTTGCTTTCGTCATCCTCATTCTCGAATGAGAGTAAACAGATTGCCAAAGATTATAGAGAACCGCGGTGATTATACACTAGCGCTCATGGTGGCAAAATTTAACATTTATATAGTGAGACAAATTTAATTTTATACTGCTAGCTAGGTATAGCATAAATTAATTATTAAAAAATGTTAAACATTGTAAGTTATTATAAAGAGTGGTTTTCAAAATAAATGTCCCGGATTCAAGTACTATCTGGGTTAAAGAAATAGTAAAATAAATATCATAATATACAGTTTACATAATGTATGGAACAAATTTATTATTTGCTTAAGCAGAAATAATTTTTTGGACAATTAAATAATAATTTTAAATTGTTTATTTCTTGACATAAAATATAAATATATAGACCTTAATATTTTATTGCAGATTTATAATCTCCAAGAAGAACTATTTTTAAAAACATAAAACATTTAGAGTTTTAGATGGCAATTTTGTGGTTACATGGTGGTAAAAAAATTGTAGGGTAGGAATCGATTTTTTTAAATTTAAACCCTCAGATTTTATTGCAGATTTATAACCTCCAAGAAGAGCTGATTTTAAAAATAAAAATTCTTATGACTTTAAATAACAGTTTTGTAGGTACATTTTTTTTTGCTTTTTTTCTTAATTTTGTGTAAGTGGGTACCAACAATACTTGAAAATGCTTTTTAATATCTGTCTTTAAGATGCGGGACGGTTGGCTGCGTTTGTAATCCCGCATTGCAATATTTATTAAAATTGTCCTTGCATGCCCCGCAAGTCGGTAAATTAATTAATTTATGGATAAAGCGCGTTCGCCGCCCGCATTCTCTAATTCGGCCTTTTGCGCTCGTCCGTTATTCACTTCACTTCACTCCATACACCAGTCCGTTACAGTTGAAACGTTACGTACAATGCTTATTGTAAAATTTATTATGGGCAGTTGTCAAAACTTTTATGATATACTTAACAAGAACTCTAATCTGATTAAATGTTATTCAACGGCAAATTAAGATTTTAAATAATAAAATGTTTATTTGGTTAGTATTGCCCAATTTTTATTAATTTTACTCTTTTTACCTCAAACCCCCCTCCCCCGTCGTCGTATGTCCCGCATTGACTTTTTATAAAGTTGGCCGCCTTATCTGTCTTGTAACTATGGTAATGCCTGTTATGCTGACAAAATAATATTTTTTTCAAGTATTTAAGTAATATTATTAAATTACTTAAGCATTTCGCAAAGGATAGAAATCATTATAGACACAATGCTTTAACACCCTGTCACTACGAAATTGCCAGCTAAAACCATAAATATTGTATGTTTTTAAAATCGGCTTTTCTTGAAGATTATAAATCTGCACTAAAATATAGCAGTTTCTGTTTTAAAAATCATCGATAATGTTATATCTGCTACATAAGTCACCCTGTATATTTCTTTTTTATGTCAAAAATGCGCAATTTAAAATTATTGTTTATGTGTTTGAGGAAACTAGCATTTTTTTTTGCTTATGCAAATAATGACTTTGTTTCACACATTACCTACACACTGTATATTTATTGTCAACTCATATACACTTACTTAATACGACTCACTGCTTTTATTCACTTTTATCGACGTTCTATTAAATGAGGTTTTGATGGAAACGAATAAAATTTTATATTTGTCTCAGTTTTACTGTATTATGACACAACACACCACAACAACTGGTGTTACCAGATCTTGCTTGTATTTAACGTTTTTTCCACTCAAAATCACTTAATTATAACTTTCCTATTAATCTTTATTGCTTCAATAAGCTATTGTAATATATTTATGTATTAAATTTCAACGATTACAAAGAACCAATTAAAAAAATTACATGATTCGTAAGTCAGTATTGAAATGCATGTTTATAAAGAGCTCGTCATCACATATGAACCTACAAAACTAACGAGAGAGGCGCCACTAGTTCTCACGCAGGTTCTCTAACGAGGAAGGGAGAGTAAATAAAGAATTATTTTTTGTAAGAATCATTTACTACCTTTTAATGTGTTTTTAGGCAGTACTTGAAGACTTTTTTTGTGATCGATGTCCTGGCTTGTATACCCAGCAACCTTGATTACTATATGAATGTGCCAACCCATGTTCAAATACATGTAGAAATGTTGACTTGCTGTAAATATTTACTTATCATAAGGTTTCATAGGTACTTTAAATATTGTGCAGAGGTAAGTTTATTTTAGTATATGGGCCTAATATAATAGAGAATATTAAATCCACTGTCGGTTCCTATTTCATAGGATGCTAGTCAATAATTTGTAAGTGTCTAACAAATAAA
The DNA here is from genome assembly GCA_019359885.1 of Listronotus oregonensis. Taxonomy (NCBI): domain Eukaryota; kingdom Metazoa; phylum Arthropoda; class Insecta; order Coleoptera; family Curculionidae; genus Listronotus; species Listronotus oregonensis. Next base: position 3,094 of record JAHBCN010027235.1, on the reverse strand, counting down.
TAAATTATCATTAGATCTTGTTAATAAACCTGCGACGTTACTTGAAAAAACTTGTTTTTCTTTACTTTTCCTAATCCTTCAATTTTATAAAAAAAATAATTTTGTCCTGGCCCTGTTCGGATTAGTCTGATTTTCGGATTAGCGGGGTTCGGATTAGAAAGACTCTAGTATGTGCAAGAGACCTATTGTGTCGGCCGTTACCATAGTAGAAGCTAGCGCAAGTTAGTGAAACAAGGGCCACTTTATACACGAAATATATATTTTTAAAAATAGGATTATTGAAAAATTTACATTTTTTTAAACTTCTTACAACATATTCTATTTTCCTAATTTTTTACATGTATTTTACGGACACTCTGTATAGTTACTTAATTTTCTTATTTTTAAGAAGTTATAATTTAACAAGGATCCTATGAATAGAAAAGTCTAATTCTGAAAAGTGATAGCGTATTTTATGTTTTAGATTTTAGATATAAACTACTATAGATACATGATTACTCTGGTGGTGGTATTTACGCTGCTATATTGGCATGTGGTATGTTGCATGTTAAAATTTTTGAGGGAATTGCTGAGCAACGAAGTAAACCCCATATTTAAGCGAGCAAGGACCGTAGGAGATGTCGCAAAGTAAGATGTTTTTAATACATAAAAATAAAAGTATTTTACAATCTGAGACTGGAAATTAATTATTACTTTCGAAAGATTATGTAGTTAATATAACCTAAATCTCGAGACAGTAATTAAATTTCCTATCAAGAATAGTATACTATTTTATTTTTAACCATAAATTCTTGAAAAAATAACAAAAAATTTAACTAAATAATATGCATAGATAGCCTAACTTTAGGTATGTAATCGCGTATCGTATTTATGGCAAGTTTACGCTAGCACGCACTGAACAAGCAATAAGGTTATTCAGCATGCGTATTTCAAATAAAGGACCACTGCCAGACAACTGGTGATAAAAAGTTAGATATTTAACAACGTCAATGAGTTTTGAAAAGTTTTTATATTTTAAACTCGAATTAAAAGAATCATATCATATTTAGAATTAGAAAAAATATTGTGTGAAACGCGTTGGGAATAGGGTTCATTCCGGGAATTCTCGGCTCGAGAATTCCCGGGAAATCGTTAAGCTTTGTTCCCGGGAAATCAAGCTCGAGAAAACTCGAGAAATCATATTTGAGTCTATGAAATTATAAAATAAAACTATTTGCGTTTGCCGTTTGTTTTAAACGCGCGGCGGCGGGGCGGCACGGGCCAAAGCGCCGTGGTACCCTTTGATCTCGCCGATCGCGCGCGGCAAGCGCTCTGGCGGCGTCGTTTTATACATAATATAATACAGTAGGTAATACACCAGTAATGCCAACCTAAGAAATTATTCCCTAGTTCTAGGGATTTTTCCTACAATAAGGAAAAGGGAATTTTATCTAATATCTAGGGAATTTTCAACTTTGGATTGTTTTCAGTTCAATTTATACAATTCAAGTCAATTTATCAGTTTTAATATTAAATGGACTACTAATGACCATTACCTATTAAATCCTTATACCCTGGGTTATGGTTTGACCATTGTATCTTTTCAAAAATTGCTTCTTGTTGCGCTGATTAATCTAATACGGGTTAATTCGTGGTATCGGGTTTCGGGGAATTACAGATCAACTGCTACTTAGCATCTCTCTGCATGTTGTTGCCCTTTCGTATTTTGTGGTTGTTGCCCACAAAATACTAAGGGAAAAAAGAAATGTCAAGTTCGTGTATTTGTTGCCCCACAGCAATGCCGAGACTGAGCGAGTATTTTCAGTCGTTACCGACGTAAAAAATAAAAAGCAAATTAATTATCCAGTGAGGCATTAAATGCAGTGTGTTTAATTCGTCTTTCAGTGAAAACTGCTGCCAAAATTATTCATTAAATGAAAAGCATTTAAGTGTTATGAAAAAGGAAAAACCTTTATAAAAAAAGATTGATTTTAAGAATTTTTAGAATTGTTTTTTTGTTTAGAAACTTTTATTTTTGTTAATTCATTTTGCTATCTCTGTCCATTGTTACCATGAGATTTTATTTTTATGTATTTTTTGAACTTTTCGACAATAAAGTCATTTCGTACATTATTTTTCTATTTAATTTTGATCTAGGAAATTCTAGGGATTTTTCACAGAAAAATTGGGAATTTTCAGCGACTGGTGGGCAACACTGTAATAACACACTTTCATTAGTGTTTCGACTCTAGCTGAGTTCAGACGGTTTACAAAGTGTAGTACACGCAATTTGTAAATTTCTCGACAACCCAGAAGACCCGAGAAATTAGCCTCGAGAATTCTCGAGACCCGAGAAATTGATAAGCTCAAGAAATCATGAACCCTAGTTGGGAAACACTATTTTTCATAACTTAAATTATTTTGCTTTGCTCGTTATGAAAAATAGTGCTTTTCCCAACTGGTTGCACAAATAACTCTTTTTTTATATATTTAGATACTGAATTTTTTATTTTGCGTTTCTATACATACATAAATTATGTTAGGTAGTAATATAAACAGTAAGGTAACAAAATTAATATTACAAAGTTCAAATAGCAAAAAATAGGAACTAATAAAAGAGAGGGTTTGTTTCAAGACCCAGCCTTTGAACCGCCGTGAAACTGTTAGAATCGATTAAACGCGTGAGTGTCTTCTTTACACTGTTTTATGTCAGTTCAAAAACGACGAAGTTTAAACGCTTTCTGTATATTTAAAGGGTTTTGCTTTGCTTGGGGATCAGTAAAGGGATCGTGTAATACACTGTCACATATTGGTTAGGAATGGGTTTATTTGACTGGACTTGCATATGGCAGTACAATAAACGGTTTTTTGCAAGATTGAAACAAACTTATAAACAGAAGGGAAAAAATGTTGGTACAAATAACGTTAACTCTTTTCCAGCTTAGGCGTATGTTTTCGATGGCGATAATAAGATATTGTAAACATCTTAAATGTATTTATAAAAACGAGAATACATTTACTAGAGGCAGTCTTGCCGTTTGGCAGGTGAATAAGCGTGCGAGAGTGACCAATCCGCACGCAGAGCGGGGTATATATATTCCCTCCACCAACCAAA
>JAHBCN010027234.1:0-10242 GCA_019359885.1 Listronotus oregonensis | reverse complement strand
TTTTTATTTTTTATTTTTTTTTAAACAGATTTAAATTTAAAAAATCAAGTGATTTAAATCGTGATTAAAATCAATTGATTTAAATCCTCGCAACCCTGATCCTACTCTATTGCATTAAAATTGGCATGCAAGCTTCTGCCTTGCCAATCGTAATTATTTTTAGGTTTTACACAGAAAAAAAAAAAAAAACAGTTTAATAAACAATTCTTACACTTCTGACGTCTACTGAATCCATTTATAATCTTACCTAAAAAACCCTATTCCAAAAATGACTTTTAATTTCATTCTCAAACGAACAGATTTTAAGAAATAAAAACAATAATTAGGAAATAAACTAAACCCGTTTAGATAGGAAATATGGTTTCTAAAAACAGTTTCAAAATTATTAGCAATAATACCAAATACGACACCATGGATGAAGGACCCGCATGATCACGAATGAATAGTTTTCTTAATAAAAAATACCTACCTTACAGCACTCTTGGGTATTGATCCGTATACAAACCTCAAACCTCTATAAAGGCCAAAAAATTTTTTTTACAGTCTTTTTAACACAATCGACAATCCCGTCATATTTTTTAGCAGCGCCCTTCTCATCGAGCTGAAGTTGTGTTTTTACATACTCCGTTGGAAAGGTTATACAGATTTCAATACCACCGGTGATACCCCCTGAAAACAATAAAGTTTTAAGCAGGTGTTCGGTTACAAACTTATTAAAAATAATCTTGGAATATTAAAATTTGCAGAAAAAGAAGTTTTTTTTGTTTAAAGTTTGTTTAGAAAGTGGTAAACATATTTTATTATTGATATTATGACGTCAAGTTAAAAGTGTCGTCAAAGAGGCGGAAAAGGCGTGTCAAAAAAGGGAAACAAAGTGATTATAGGGGGAACAATAGGCCTAGATGAAGGGCTACAGATAAATTCTCACAAAAAAAAAAAAATACATTACTCATTTACTACCTAACTTTATTAGGTGTCTAAATGGTTCATAAATGTAACTGAAAGAGTTTTAATTGTATTTAGAAATAAACATCCTAATGACCTAAAATAAATATCACAATACTAAAGCGTTTTTCTTGTATTTCTTACAAGCTTTTATTTAACTCCCTATGTTTGTTTGTATGTATGTATGTTTGTTAGGGTCAAATCTTGCAACTGAATTTTAAAGCAGTTATCCCCACTCGATTAAGCTAAAATTTGGCATACTCGTTTAGTTTGGATAAATTTTAAATTTTACTTTTTAATTTTTACATGATCAGCGAAGTGACTTCTTTCAACAACCAACATGGCGGACTAGTTATTTTTTATGCACTCCCATGATATGGGTATCAAATCAAATGGTTTGCTGAAAAAAACAGGAAAAATAAAATGACGTCACTCCAATACCAATATGACAGACGCCCGAAGATGGTGGACTATGTTTTTATATTTACCCCCATGATGTGGATATCAAATGAGAGGGTTTAAAGGAAAACAATCAAAATTGCGAAAAACAAGATGGTCGCCATACCAATTTTAAAGAGTTATAACTCGGCAAAGGCAGAAACTTTAAAACTAAATCACATCCATTAATAAGGAGGTCTAGGTCTAATGAGGATATGTTTTTTTTTTCAATAAAAAGGCTTGTCCTATCGACTGGCAAAGTATGTATCAAAAACCTGGTCCACCCTGTATTTATGTTGTTGTTTTTCTTGTTTAATTGTTACTCTCACTATTTTGAACTAGTCGTCATTATTGAACAGGTTTAAAATATGCTTATCGTTAAATAACCATTTTAGTACTTCTCTGTGACTTTCTTTTATTTATTAATGATGTTGCCTCCTGTTTAAAATCGTTACATTTTCTTTTATACGCGGACGACTCGAAATTGTAGGAAATTAAAAAAAAAACTTTACCAGTTCATCTTAAATCTTTTTAATTTAAAAGTTATTTAAAACTTCTAGTCTTCAAAAAAAAAAAAATTATAAAATGAAAGTTTTTTCTAAAAAAATATCGAAAAATAGCAAAAAAAGATTTTGAAATTTTTAACCCCCTCACCCTTTCAAAAATTATGAAAAAATTCATGAAGCTAGATCTACTCATAACGTAGGTGAATAGGCTTTGATAAAAAAATATTAAAAATTTTTCAAGCCTAAAAAAAAATTGAATTACCCGCCAAAAAAATTTGAAAAAAATTGTGTTTTATCCGCGCTTCGAAGACCTTTAATTTGGCGCAAGCAAATCTAAAAAATATTTTAATGTGGCTGAGATATTCGACAACAACGAAAAATCTTCATAATTTAAAGGAGTTTCTGAAGCACCTACGTAAATCAAAAAAAGGTCTATTACCCCTCCTTTATGCGACAAGGTCTTTTTATAAAAAAATCTTTTAGCCAGGTTTTAAATGTTTTGACGCCAGCTTTCTTTTTTTAATAAGTTATACCTATTCCTATCCTCCTTAAAAAAAAAATAAAATTGTGAACAGCGATCTAAAGAAATAGAAATTGCGTTTTTTTAGTGGGTTTCTCATACTTGCTTTGCAAAAATATAAAAAGCACCTTATAGCCTAATAACTGTATAGTTTAACCAAGCTAACATTTTTGTGTTGGCTTACATGTTCAAAAACAAAAATTACTAGACTCAACGTTAAAATCAGCTGATTGGCGTAAATCACCCAGTAATGGATTAAAGGCGTTTCCATTTTTGTATTAATTTTTTTTGTGTTTAGGTGTGTTATTTCGTGTTTTAAAGTCATTAGTGAGATTAGAGATTACTCTGCAGTGTTTTTATTTTTTTTTTGTGTGGACTATTTGACCTTTTTTATTTTTATTGGTTTTAAGAAAAAACCACTAGAATAGATATTTTTTAGTGTATCACAATGATTACTGTATTTCCAGTTTGGAAAAGCTTCGAAACCCACTTCAGAGCTGTGATGAGTCGGAGGTAAGAAAATATAACCTAGTAAATATTTTTTGAAAAATGATGAATAGTGATCTTGCAAAAGGTAAAATAACTCGTTTTAAGTGTTTCGTAATCTAAAAATACCTCCTCAGATGTGCCAAATATTTTAAGATTTAAATATATTTATGAATATATATTTTTTAGGATTGCATAGTGGCAGTTGCTGACAATATAAGAAGCAAAATATGAAATTTATAAGTAACTTAGGCTTAATGGAAAAACCAAATGTGCAACGCATGAGAAGGAAATTTTCAAAAGGTTTTATAGAAAATGAAGATTTAGGAGAAAATAAAAATCTTTGGGTGTTTCTCGATGAAACCTGGATCTTCTCGAACAGCTCTTTCCGCAGGTCTTGGCAGGATGACGATGTATATTTTAGTGGAAAGGTAAAACATTCTAATGACTTATTATATGCTAGAAAAAAATGCACCTTCCTTCACTTAAGGAAAAATTGAAGGGCCCATTTTTTTTTAAATCACAAGGTAAAGCACTTTTACAATCCTCTAATAAAATTTTGTTTTGCCTTATAAATTATCACAGTTTTACAAAAAAGCTTCCTCTTGCACACCGACAAGCTGTAGAAGACCTGCTTCTCTTTTAGAAATATTTTTACAGCTTCTGCTCCGAAGCATTAGCTGTCATAATTCCTTCTTTTGTATATCCCAATTAGAGCAAATTAAAAGTCTACTCAGATGCATCCCTTTATTGTCCACTTCACATTTCCCACTTTTTCCGCACCTTCATCTCTAGAGTTTCGAGACTACGAAATCAATTTACATCTGACTTCACTCTAGACACTCGTAGTATGTGAACACTTAGACTTTAAGCATAAGGGGTATCCTGAGAAAAATACACATATATGACAGATTCGGTAGATACCTCAGTTGGGGTCTCTTTCATACATAGGACATATGATTAAACCTGTAGCTCTTAGACAACATTAAACTACAGAACACACTTGCTGCATTCTTATGAAAAATTAAAGTATATTTAATTAAAAAACTAATAAAATACTTATATTTTCCTTAGATACATTATTCTACATGCTGGTTCAGAAAAAGGATTTGTTGATGGTGCCAGTAGAAGTTTTAAATCTAAAACAAAAACAGGAGATTACCATGGCGAAATGAAAGCTGAAAATTTTGAGAAGTGGGTTAGAGATGATCTACTACCTAATTTGAAAAGGCTTTCATTAGTCATTTTAGGTAATGCCAGCTACCATAGTAGGTTGTTAGAAAACTGGCCATATAGTGGCGGGAAGAAAGAAAATATGGTTAAATGTTTAAAAAACCGAAATATTCCTTTTGGAAAATCGGCGACAAAATAGATTTTGTAGTGCTTGATTCAGCGCCTACCAAAGTCTCCCAAATCTTATGTCGTCGATGCTCTTATTCAGGAGGGTGGTCATCAAGTGCTGCGCTTGCATCCATATCATTGTGAATTCAATGCTATTGAAATGGTATATATTTAAAAATAATAAGACATTCCCTATTTTATGGGACCCACATTATTAGTATATTAATAACGTAAATGGTAATAAAAATCATTTACAAGTTATCTTCTTTTTACTTTTTAGCTTTTCTTTATTAAACTACCTTACTGCCTTTAATAAAAAACTAAATATTAAATGACTATTTCATTTAAACACATTACATCAATGGCCACAGTAGTTGCCAAAATGCTTAAACTCACAAGCATCCATTTACAGTCCAGCTGCTAAAACGCCAAACCTAACACTTTGTCTGCTATCTTATCTTAAAAGCGTCCACACTAGTATCTGCTGCGTGCAGACTGCATACATTTTTCTTTCGTCATTACATATGTTTGCTTTTTTCATAAAAACCCCTAGTGGACACTGCCACTTCTAAAGCCTTAAACACGACCTTCCAACGTTTTTGTTAAATTTATTTTATAAAATATAAGCATATTATTGTGTTAATGATACTCTGAATAAATAAATGATTATTACTGTTTTGTTTTATTTATTTTATAATTTAATATAGGAAGCAGCTAATGAAGTTATATCAGATGAAATAAATCGAGTTATCTTTAGGCATTTTTAAAAAATTTTAAATTTGCATAATAAGGGATATCGAACCATCCCTTATAGTGAGATATTTTATCAGGATATTTCAATTCGACTGTAAAGAGTTTGCCTGCAAATATAACAAAACAACAGGTCTGTTTGATATCCAGTGTACACTATTTTACATTTTTTTTACGTACCTAAGCGCCCTAATTGAAGGTGTATTTAAGGACTAAGTGTGTACAAAAAGTGTAAACTATTTCTAAATAACAAATACTTAATAAATAACTATTAATCTGCACTAAATAGGCGAAAATGATAATTTTTAATAAAATATTATGGACAAACATCAAGCTTTATGCAAATATATGAACAGCAAGAAAAAAATACTGATGAATTTAGTTATTGTAATCTAACAACAATTTTTTTAAGATATTAAAATTTTAAAACTCCCTTTCCTTAGTACCGTTCTGACTAAAATTCTTATATCAGCCAGCTTAAATCTGAAAAACAAAATTTACTAATGTGTAGGGATATTCGCATTGCCAACCTAAAAATGTTAGCTTGGACAAACTATACTATATTACAAAAAATATATATTTATTATTCAAACGGTAACAATTAAAAAAAAGTCAATTTAAAACACTTGTACATTTTCTAGGTAAATTAACCTATTACAGTTTAAAATATGGTTACCTTACCAGCAACAATCCCTTTTATTGACTTATTAGAGCCACCACCACCACCTGCTGCCGCGGCTGCTGCGCCCCATTGATTCATCCAAGGCCTTCTAAAGGGATATATTAATGGGGGTGGCTGCGAAGACATGATTTCAACTTTCTTGCAAACTTAATATTGTTAGGTGACCTGGGTGCAGAGATATAACTAGTGTAGTATCTGTAATAAAAAAAAATATCTAGGTATGAACAGTGGCCAAAATTTGGTAGCACATATTTCAAATCAGCGAAATTTTATTTTTTAAAGAGTTTTAATAAGTGCATTTTGCAAAATGGCGGTCATTTTGCACATTTGCTTAATAGTACGCGACCCGAAGTAGAGGCGACCTTCATCCATCTGCCAACCGGATGAAAATTATATCAAATATAGTATGTGAACAAATGTATTGCGAATGGGTTGCCTAAAAAATTATGGCCAAGGCTATAATTAATTTAAAAAAATAGAAAATAAATTGTTATACTCCCTGTATAATGTCGGTTATTATTATTTTTTTATTCTACATGACAGTACTGCATACCACTATTTTTTTTCTTTATTTTCTTAAATAAATATTAAAAAAAAAAATAATAATAAAACTTCCAAGGGCTTTATTAATATGAAAATAAAGAGAAAACAAATTAGAGGTATATTAGTACTGCCAGTTAAAATAAAAAAAAAAAACATTATAAAGGGAGTACCAATTTTTTTTAACTTAATACAATAAACGTATTACTACTTACAAGGAATATATTTTAGTTTTTAATAAAAAACTAAAAAGTATAAAATAAAAAGGTAATTAAAAAAAATTCTTCTAAAAAAATTAACTAAAAATTATGAAATAAAATCTGTATACTGGATGCCCATGAGAATACTTTTCGGCTGCCATTTTTTAATTTCTTTACCGATATTAACGCAACTTGGTAGAGTTGTTATTCTAATAAAACGTCATTTTTATGCATATTTGACAAGCTTTTCCGACTTCTGATTTCAAAAGAAATGAAAATTTTGATTTTTAAATGGGGCACCTTGTATATTTTTTGTTTTTCAGACAGATCATTTTACATCTAACTGCATCATTTTTCTGTTGTTAATACCAAATTCAACTTAAAACTGTGTTAAAATCTTACGAGATACGTTTGATATTATTTATGACAAAACTTCATAATAGTCCAGTAAATGAAGGGATAAAGCTGTAAATAAATCTGTACAGTTTTCCCTTGTGTCGCAATTCTTAGGCTTTCGGGGATGCTTTCGAGCAAAAAAAGTTTATCAACAATAACAGGTGGGAAAGGGCTGAAAATGGCCCCTCAAGGCCCGAAAAATGGGTTATCCGCTAATATTTGTCAAAATATGCGAATTGAAGAATTTTTATTTAGACAAAAAATGAAGATTGCCTTGTTATCTACAGAAATGGTCCTTATAATTTTTTTCGAAAAATCGATAGTTTTAGAGATAACGGGAACCAAAAGTACCCTCATTTTAGCTGCCGCTCTACCGCTAAAATGCCCGCCATTTTTATGGATTCAATGTACCCATAATTGCATATGAGTTTGGGTTCATTCTGATTTTTCTAGAATATTAAAAAAGCGGTCAAAGTTTTTTTTTCACAATATTTTGAGAGTATTTTATTAATTTATTAATATTTTTAAAAAAATGGTTTGTTATTAACATTTATTTTTTATAATGAGACCTTAGCAAGTGTTCAATGATCCCAGAAAATTTCCTTTACCATCTTTCTTGCGTTTTAATAAAAAATTGTTTTGCCAATCTGCATTTTTTAACCGTTTCCGGAGTTCTAGAAAGCTTGTATGTTATGGATTTTTTGACGGCCGTTTTTGCGAAAAATAATGGTGTTGCGAAAAAAATGGTAAGGACCATTTTTGTAGATTTTGAGGTGATCTTCATTTTTTGTCTGAACAAAAATTCTTTAATTCGCATATTTTAGCAGACATTCGCGGGAAACTCATTTTTAGCACGTTAGCACGATTCCGACGGGTTCCCACGTCGGAATCGTGATAAACTTTTTTTCGCGCGAAAGCATCCGCAAAGACCTAAAAAGTGCGCCACAAATAAAAACTGTACTGATTTATTTACAGCTTTGGGTACTTTAACACTTTCCTAAAATTTCCTAAATTATATTCTTATAAATTTAATTTTAATTTCTATTTTAGACTTGCCACCGAAGGCGATCTGCCAGTTTATAGGGGTCAATAGGGCTGAGCACACTCAGTCGCTATACCCCGAGACCAGGACCGAAGCGGTCCCTTTATATAGAAACTTTCAAGGCGAGAAAACCCAACAAGAAAGTAAGTACAGTATTTGTAGTGTTTTTAGGATAATCATGGCACTCTAGACAAAGAATTAAAAGTTAGTTTAAAAATAAAATTTAGACAAAACTTTAATTCCGTTTCGAACGTAAAATGATCCGTAGAATCTAAAAAAACAAAACCTATACAGGGTGTTCCAATTAAAAATTAAAATTTACGGTCATTTTCGATGAAACCGAAAGTCAAAAAGCTTGTCATATATGCATAAAGATGACGTTTTGTTAAAATAACAACCCTACCAATTTTTGTTATTATCGATAAAGTGACAAAAAAATTGCGGAAAGTAACCTCTGGGGCACCCAACCTATATCCTAAGTAAACCAACAAAAACGAAATCAAAAGAAGTTACAAAAAATTAGGGGCCAACAATTTCTTTCTGAGGTATGTGCCAGCAACAAGCCAGCAAATACATCGAATATAAAACTTAATTAAAATAAATACGATGGCAGATGTCAAAAAAATTGTAGATCCCTAATTTGTTTTATACCTGCTTTTGAAAAACACAAGATATTTCACTTTTTTTTCAAACATGGGGCAAGTATTTTTTCGCTCGCCCTGTATAACCCATTAGTTTATTTTTTAACAAATATATATTTAAGTACTGTTATCTATTAACCTATTATTATGATTACCACACGCGAATCCACATTATTTACCATCTTAATATCTCGCATTATCTCCCAATTTTAATCTAACCAAGGTAATCAATATAGCTTGATTAATCCTGATGGGCTCATATATATTATACTTTTATAATCTAATATAATTAATAATAAAATTAATTTTCGTTTGCTTCACAAAGTTAATGATTTAATGTTAAAATATTATGTAGCCCATTTATAGATTAATAAATATTTTAATAATTATTATTAATATAAATTAACTTTTAATTAAATTTAATGAATTATAACTTTTTTATTTGTATTCCGATTTTTTATTTTTTTATTAGTTTGTAGGGACATGTATTGACATTGTTTTTTATTGTTCTGGTAATATTCACTTTTTGCTAATCATATCTCGGTTACCACTAATCCTAAATACGTTTGCCAATAACCGTTTTAAAGAACACAATAAGAGCTTTTTTTCTGTAAAGCAATACCTTAAGGCCCGAAAATGGGTTTCCCGCTAATATCTGTCAAAATATGCGAATTGGAGAATTTTTGTTTAGACAAAAAATGAAGATCGCTTTACCAAAATGGTCCTTATAATTTTTTCGAAAAATCGATAGTTTTCGAGATAACGGCACCCAAAGTCCCCTCATTTCAGCTGCCGCTCTACCGCTAGACTGCTGCTATCTTCATGGATTCACTTGTAAGCGGACGGACGAATTGTTTCATTACTCGGGCAATAATGTACATTTTTTAATCATTCAAAGTTCATTGGAATGAAAAAACCCGTATCTATCATTGCATATGGGTTTGGGTCCATTCTGATTTTCCTAGAATATTAAAAAAAGCGGTCTAAGTTTTTCTTTTCACAATATTTTGAGTGTATCCCATTAATTTATTGATATTTTTTCAAAAAATGGTTTATTATTAAAATTTCCTTCACCATCTTTCTTGCAATTAGATAAAACATTGTTTTGCCCATCTGCATTTTTAGCCCTTTAGCCACATCTATCCAGTGTGAAATGTTATGGATTTTTCTACGGCCGTTTTTGCGAAAAATATTGGAGTTGCGAAAAAAATGGTAAGGACTATTTTTGTAGATTTTGAGGTGATCTTCATTTTTTGTCTAAACAAAAATTCTCTAATTTGCATATTTTGGCAGATATTCGCGGGAAACTCATTTTTGAAACTTTGAGAGGCCATTTTCAGCGGGTTCCCACATCGGAATCGTGAAAAACTTTTTCTCGTTTGAAAGCATCCGCAAAGACCTAAGAATTGCGCCACAAATGAAAACTGTACAGATTTATTTACAGCTTTGGGTACTTTCAGGTCTTTAGTTACTGGACTATATGGGGCAAAATTTGAAAAAAAAAAATGCTTTTTTGTTTTTTTTTTGCTTCGTTTTTTAAATATATTTTTGCCAAAAAAAGTTTTTTTGGCTTAAAAACTTCGAGAAAAATTTAATTTTAAACATCTTTTCATGTACAAAAAGTGCAAAGAACTTGAGTTAAAATTAAAAAACTAAAAAGTAAATAAATTCACCCCTATCTCAAAAACGCACTTCGTTAAATGGTGGCACTCCGCGGTTTTAGCATATTTTGAGTTCATCCACACGTAGGAAACA
>JAHBCN010027233.1:0-10219 GCA_019359885.1 Listronotus oregonensis | reverse complement strand
AAAATTGCGTTGGGGCTCTGTTCATGGTTTAAGCCTACTTTTTATAACACCTGCAAAAAATGTTGTTAAAAAAGGTAGGAACAACAATATGAACACAATAATTTGCCATTAAGCAATAACAGAATCCAGGTCCAACACATTGCGTTAGTGAGGTAACAGAATTACTTTACCTTAATCTAAGATGGATTAGTAGAAATGTGCCAATTCTGTGGCGACAGTGGGGAAACCACCGAAATGTTTCCATCGTGCCCTTTAAAAAAATTGTTAATGCTACTTTGATATAAAATATTATTGAAGTGCTTAAAGACGCGGGATGCGTCATTATTCCAGGAAAAAATTATAAATTATCAACAGTCAGAAATCCAAAAAAGCATTTAGAAAAATTGTAGAGTTTTGAAATTTAAATTTTTATTTTGCCTCACCCACAGGGTCGCTTTTATGTATGGAACCGGTCGATTACACTGGGGAACAAATTTCAATTTTTCGTTTTTTCCCCGAAAAACCCAATTTTTTTAGATTCAACTACACCCAAGTAATAAAAATACTATTAAAGATTTTATTGGGCCCCAAAAAAAAAATACATTATTTTTAAAAATTTTAATTCATAGGTATATACAGTGAACATAAAAATACAAATAACAATAATATTGTTGATTCAACAAAAGCAATTTAATAGCATTTTTTTACCATTAAATTAAAGTTTAGTCATTCAGTTTACGTTTACCCCTTTGAAGGCAGCCTCTGGGTTATCCCCGTAATAGACCAGCGAACCCCAAACATCTCACAGTTCCTTTTCCCCCTGATCCTTCTTTCCATGTTTGAAATATCCTGGTGGAACCTCTCACCGTGTTCGTCATTACAGCTCCACAATTCCCGGGGAAAAAAAATCCAGAGGGAGAAAAAGAAATAATTTTCAAGGACATATTCCCCCCTGGTTTTGGGGGTTTAACAAGAAAAAGTTGGGCCCAGGTCTTTATAGTTTTCAGCTTTTATTTTCCCAAAAAATTGTTAAACCATTTTGGCTTCCCCAAGCGTTTTTCCCCTTAAGTGGGGAATTAATTGCTCATCTGCAAGGAAAACCCCCAATCTGGGGACCCACAAATATTCCCCCCTTTTAAATTTTTGCATCACTGATTGAAGGGAACTTTTTTTTTAAATAACAAAAGCACGACCTTCCTTGTTCATGGGCCCTTTAAAAAAATTTTTTATGAGTCCCTTTTGGGGAAGGTTACATTTTTCTTTCCGGCCCCCAAGAGACACCCCGGAGGCCAAACTTTCCTTCTGTAGTGATCCGATCGTGCTCGACTGTCCCATTGCAGAGGAAGCAACAGTATTTGGTATAACCTAGCTGCATTCCAACAAAATCGCCACAACTTTCAAATCCCCACAAATTTGCCATTTATATTTTTCGTACTGTATAGTCTCCAGTAACAGTTTTAAATTACTAAAAGTTTCTTTCATGGGACTGGTGCCAAAATTGGGTACCGAAGGCAACTTTTTTCCATTATAGTAACACAGCTTTAAGACTTACTTTTGAGGAATCAATGAAAAGTCTCCAGTCTTTTGATTCATAGTCCACATCTAAAGCTGCTTTCCCTCTTCCCTACGGAAAAAGTTTTCCCCCTTTAAAAAAAATGGTGTTAATTTTTCGGCTTGGTACACTGAAATTTTCTTTTTTTTGAAGTAAATTCCATTGTTGTAATCGTGAGGCTAATAGCTCGTTTTTTTTTTTGGGAATTCCAAACCCTTTTTATAAGGTCACTTAATTCATTTGGCTTTTTTTGTGGGGTTGTTTATGGGAAGTTCACAGACAAAATCTGAATTTGGAAGTGGAGGGCCCCGGCGACATTTTCCGGCACACTACCTTTGTTCCTTTCATCATCATCAGAGTCAAGCGTATATTCCTGAGGTGGATTGGGCACAGGCAACTCGTCTTATGGGGCACCGGGCGGGGGTTTAAATTTGGATACTTTATCGAAATTTTTTTCTTTTGGGAAAAGGCCTTTTTTCTCTGGAAGGTGTCAAACAAAAGTAGCAGGGAAATGTGGTCTTTCGGTTCCCCAAATCATAGGAATAGCGAAAGACATCTTTTTTTTTCCACTTAGCCAGCCTCGCATTTTGAGGGACATTTATTGCAGCAGATAGGGACCCAAAATTTTTATCCGGTCTCCAACTTTGCAGCCAAAATACAATTAAGCCTTCTTTAAAAAGGGAAGAGTACGTTTTTGTTTCAAAAAAAGTCACTTCACCACATATATAACAAAAAGGGAAAAGGCTTATTTACCAAACCGGACATGTTACTAAAAATTTTTAATTTTTAAAAACGAACACTTCTCGATCAACTGGTGGTTGAAACTCAACTAACTAACACTATTGGATTTATAACATGTATTCATAACCCTTATAAAGTACACCTGATGTAATAAAACCAGGTACTTCTAATTTTATGGCCCAAAACATTAAGGGTAGGTAGATAAAATTATTTTAAGGTATCTATAAAACCAAAAAGCCAAGGGGAATTTTTTTGCCAGATAGATTTATTAATTAATAAATAAAGTATATAAGATTTTGGTATTTTGGTCTCGGAAACATTTTTTGTTCCCAGTGTTATTTGCTAAAGTAAGATAGCTAGCGAAAATGTTAGATACAAAACTTATAGGGTTTTTAGAAATCTATTACACTGAATAAACTATGTATACAGGATCAGTCAAAAAGCCATGGAAGAACAAAGTTATTTATTTTAAATGGAACCCCTGTATATTCAATATTTAATTAAACAAAATTCTAAAAAAATGTTAAGCAAATTAACAAACTTAATCTTAACCGTTTTCGAGATATCGAGTTTGAATATCTTTTTTCAAATAAATTATTACATTCAAATTTTCTAGTCCATCAAGTTACCTTAGAAAATATTTATTTTATAACAATGTTGTTTTGTCATCTTGACAACAGATATGCCAAAAACTTACATTTACAATTTTGAAAATTTTGCGTAAAAATGGCACGTTTAAGTGATACCGAGCGCATTGAAATTTTAATGTTGATAGGGTAAGGCGATAGAACACGAAGTTTTACCCAAGTGGTGAAATTTTTTTAATGAATTGAATCCAGATCGGGAACCTATAACTAAATCAACTTTTTTCAAAACAGGTTTTCATGAAACTGGAGGTGTGAAAGATCGACCAAAAAGTGGAAGACCGGTAAGCGTTACTAATGAAGAAAATTCTCTAAATGTCATGTTAGATGTGGTAGAAAATCCAATAAACTCGACACAACAGCGGGCTTTAAATCATAATATGAGTCGGTATTCTATTTAAAAAATTACCAAAAAAGAAAAATTTTAACCATATTAAATTCATTTGTTACAAGAATTGAGTGAAGACGATTTTGATCGCAGAATTCAGTTTTGCGAAATCATTATGGATAAATTGAATCAAAATGTCAACTTTGTCAACCACATTTTATTTTCTGATAAATCAACGTTTTGTTTAAACGGACACGTATAACGACCACAAAAAACCAATGTTTGGTGTTGCATTATTGGTGGAAACGTCATAGGACCCTATTTTATACATGGAAATTTAAACTTTGAACGATATTCATTACTTTTACAAGAGAATATTGTTTCACAGCTTAGACGATTATTCCCGAACCATAATTATCCCAATTTACCGGCTGAACAAATATGGTTTCAACAAGATGGGGCTCCACCACATTTTGGACGGATGGTGAGGGGAAAATCTAGGGGAAAAAATTTTTTCTGGTAAAAAGGATTGGGCGCAGAGGTGCAATTGAATGGCCTGCTAGGTCTCCCGATAGACCCTCCTGACTTTTTCCTTTGGGGCCATATCAAAAATTTAGTGTACAAAAAATAGGCCACAAAATATCGAAGAATTGCAAACAGAATAATGCATGAAATTTCCAGTATTGCTCCCAATATCCTTTTAGATTCGCTACAAAATTTTGTTCAACGAATTTATCACTGCCAGGAGGTAAACTGTGGACACTTTAAACACCTTATAAAATAGGATTTCAAATTGTTGTTTACTAAAACTTAGTTTGTCTTCTTTATTATTGTTATTAGATTTATTTGAAAACGATATTCGAAACCCGATATCTCGAAAACGGTTAAGATTGGATATGTAGTGTGCTTAACATTTTCTTTTTACAATCTTGTAAGTAATTGAAATATTGAATAATATATTTCTATTCTATTTAAAATAAAATAACTTTGTTCTTCCAGGCTTTTTGACTGATCCTGTATACTTAGTTTATGTGCAGTGTAATAGATTTCTAAAAACCCTAAAAGTTTTGTATTTAACATTCTTTGCTAGCTATCTTACTTTAGCAATTAATTGACCGTTTCCATACATAAAAGCGACATATACACAATTGTTTTGTATTTTTATGCTCCTTGTATTAAATTTAAAATTTTTGATATCGTAAATCTTATTAAGGTTTTAAGTAAAAACTGTTATTAAGAGTGAAATTTTTTCCTATCTTTCACTTTTTGGTTCATTTCTCCTCTTGTAAACCCTATTCGCGGACATTTTGTAAATTACTGTTCGTAAAATGCCCGTAATGACGGGACACTCGCTTTAATTTTCCATTTGGTGTTAAAAGGAAAATGGGTGTGGTGGTGATTCTGAATGTTTCTTGGCGATTCACCTCGTATAAAAAACAACGTCATGAACAAACGGGGAGAAGCAAGCACTTTAAAAGGTGTTTAATTTCACACTATATAACTATTAGATTTTAGTTAACAAGCAACGTGGGGTAAAATAATAATAATTTTTGTTTACTTTTCACATCCACTCCCTACCTTAGTCATTTAATTATCGAATTCATTTTATTCTGACAAAGTATCATCCATTAGGATGTGGTTTAAGGTTCACACATATAAAATCATCATATAAATGATTTCCTTTTGGAACACTACGGTATTACTCATGTACACGGCGCCAAGATTTTCTTTATTTATTTTCTTAATATGATTTGACAAACTAAAACAGTCTACAGGGTGGCCTTTTAGTTGGTTTTAGAAAGTATTACTTTATGCTATAAAGATATGGTCTATTTCCATAGAAATCATAAGGGGTGGGGAATAGGCCAAAGCCGTTTTCCAGAATGGTATAGTCTGCCCAAAAAGTATATTCCTGCCTTCATTTATAAATTATACCTGCCGACAGCAATAAACTTGCGGATCGGTAGGTATTAAAGGACAGAACATAAGGAACGGACTTTAATAATGTAAAGATTTATAATTTATTGTTTATTTTGGTAAGAATAATCTTAAAATTATATCAAGAAATTAAATATATGTAAAGTTTTAATATATTTATAACTGTAGATATTATCTATACATAATTACATTTTTAATCTAAATATCTAAGTCTAATTCTGTTTCACTATCTAAATCGCCATTGAGATTAATTACAAAAGGATTTATGTTGTTTTGGATAGAAATGTAAGAGTCCTTAATTTTTATAATGTGCTGTAGTGAATTTTTCCAGCTCTCAACTGGTATGTTAGTAATTACATTTTTATCAAATGTATAACAATGGGACTTAAAGTAGGTGTAACATTTTCTGCCCTGATCTTTGATTTTACTTGGTTTCACAAATGCTCTATGGGATTAAACATACAGTGATAAGGAGGAAGCCGTAAGATAGTATGCCCAGCCTGTTCAGCCAAATTATCATATACATATTGTTTTTTAATGGCATATAAACTTAGGACTTCCAAAAGTTGCGTTTTTTTTAACTGAATTCAAAATAAATATCATTTTCTAACAAATATTCCTGGATTTCAGTTTTTACACTTGATGAAGCTGGTGCTTTGTGTAGCAGACGGCTGTGGTAGCTTGGTAAACCAGACAAAACACTGTTGTTTGAAATATTTTTTAAAAGATAATTTTTAAACCAGTTTTTAAAAAGTTCGGCACTTGTATCCTCATGATAATCCAAGCTAGAATCCTTAATATTCTTTGCAGACAACAGCAAGCAGTTTGGGACAAATCGGTCTTCTGAACCAGTGTGTATGTATTATGGTAATGCGTTTTTCTTTATTTGAAGGTGCTTTCGTCTGGCAGTTTTGACTGGAATCAACCCATCCTTTGGATAGTGTGTCATGTGTATCGAACCATGTTTTATTTTAAAAATTATGGATCATTTTTCTAACCTATATCTTTTAATTTTTGAAGGTAATTTAAATTCCAAGTGCGTAATCTGTGCGATTTCATTACTACTTGTCTTTTGTCTATTTTTTCGGTATTTGAATTCCTTTTACAAACAACTGTATGAAGAGGACACGGCTAATATTTTTTATTGGTTTCGTTTTTTCGTCTAGCTTCTTTTTCAGTTTATCCAAGGTAGGAATAACTCCGCTTTCATAAAGACAATATATTTTCCTTTTTTTTAGGTCCCATCACTATTGTCATACGGTGAGGTTGAAAAACACGTTTTTTTCTTTTGTTCAATTCTTCCCTAATAATAATATCCCTTTATCGATGATATTGGGGTTTTTTTATTTTAATTGAAAATTTGTATACTTTTTTAATATTTTTAAATATATATATATATATATATATATATATATATATATATATATATATATATATATATATATATATATATATATATATATATATATATATATATATATATATATATATATATATATATATATATATATATATATATATATATATATATATAGACATTGTACTTTAAAATAAAACATCTATAATTTTTTTTTTATTCATCTTCAAATTTCCTTCATTTCTTTAAAAATTTTTTTTAACCAATTTTATTTTAAAAAATAACTGAACAGTTTTTTGTTTTTTTTTTAAAAAAGTTTTTAAAATTTGCCTATATATTTTTCTACCAAATCTTACTTTTTTAAAAAAATTTTTTAAAAAAATACTTAACCCCCGTAACTCCCCTTTTCGCCAAAAAATATCGCATCACCTTTTTTTACATAAGACTAATGTGAAAGCCCAGGTAAATCTTAATATCTTATCTAAAAACGGAGCTATCAAGATAAATAAAACGTTAAAAAAAAACAAGGCTTCAAGAATTTGATAATAAAAAGAATCTGCTACTATCGGTGAATCTTTTTATAGATTGTGCATTTTTCCACAAAGCAACCTATCTAAATTTTCATGTTGAGTAATGCACTATATTTCCGTTACCGAACTTTAACGAGCCCCTTAAAGAAAATGATATGGAGCACCAATAAGTGATAGAAAGAAAGATTCTTTCTAACTTATTTCTTGTCAACTTCTATCTCTATTGAATTACGGAGTTCGCCTGCAGTTTAGGATCAGGCAAATGGTGCTAGCGCAGCCAATAGAATTAGGCCATTTCAGCGTTTTTAGGTGTAGGTTTTGAATTTAGGCCCATAAGAGATGTAACTACAGTTATTTTAATTCAAAATATTTTTGTTGCTGTAGTTGTAATTGTATCTTAGAGACT
Source organism: Listronotus oregonensis (assembly GCA_019359885.1). Taxonomy (NCBI): domain Eukaryota; kingdom Metazoa; phylum Arthropoda; class Insecta; order Coleoptera; family Curculionidae; genus Listronotus; species Listronotus oregonensis. Next base: position 2,744 of record JAHBCN010027233.1, on the reverse strand, counting down.
ATTCATTAATTTAATCCAGTTAATTAGCTAAAGAAAATAATTTAGCCAAAAGAAATTTCCCAAGTGTAGTACGGGCTTTGATTATATTTCGTGGTTTTGACCCTTTATTTTTTGAAGACAAAAAAAAATGTTTTATAAAAAAATTGTAGGATTTTTATTTTTTTTTTGAAAATATCAGTAAAAAATCCGAAAAAAAAAAAAAATATAAATTTATCTTTTTTAAATGAAACACCCTGTATATTATGCGCTACAATAAAAGATCTTTTTTTTAATTTAAATATATATATATATATATATATATATACGTTAATGATATTGATAATGGATTTTGAGATTTTTAAGTTAAAAATAAATAAGTTAAAAAAAATCATATTAGTATCAAGAAAGCTATGAAAACAAAAAATTGTATTAATAAATTTGACGTATTAATTGTAAAAGTTGAAATATTTTTTACCTTTTAAAAAGTAGTTTTTTTTGCTTTTTTGTCGATGGACTATTCAGAAGAACAACAAATCACTATTATGCTTTTTTTTATGGTAACAATAGTAATGTGACGACAGTAAAAAGGGAATATTGCTTATTATATCCTTAAAAAGGGGGTACCATCTATAGATTATTAAATACATAAAAAAAAAGTTTATTGAAAAAAAGTTTAAAAAATAAAAAAAAGGCCTGCAGCACGAAATGAAAAGTTTTGGATATCCTCGTTTTTTCAGGATAATTATTATTATGTGTTTCTATTGGGCTAGCACTAACTATTTTTAATAATTTTAGAAAATCCTAAATCAATCTCGGATGCGGCATCTGAACTTAATAAAACAGATTATAAAATTTTTTTTCCAAATTTTTTCAAATTTTATCCTTATAAATTTATGTCCGTTCAGAATTTTCCTGAACAAAACATGCAGGACCGACCAAATGCGTTGAAAACAGGAGCAGCAGGATCCCCAAATTTTTAAATAAAATTTATTCACCGACAAGTCTTCCTTTACTTTAGCAGGAATGTTTAATCACAAAAATGAACATTATTGGTCCAGAAAAAATCCTCATCAAATTCAGCAAAATAAAAATTTTATTGTTTCCATGGCTTTATTGATACTAATATAGAACTTTTTTGTAATTTATTAATAATTTAACCTAAAATATCTCAAAGATAGTTAATCCAAATATTATCAATGTATATATATTTGAAATCAAAAGAAAAAGATCTTTCGTTGGGAAAAATACGGGGGGTTTTATTTGTTAAAGTTGCCTATATTTTTCCTTTTTTTATTGCGTTTTTTTTTTTCTGATAATGTCAAAAGATGATAGGAAAAAAAAATTCAATTTTTTATATAAAACTTTTTTTCGTCTTCAAAAAAAAGGCCTCAGAAGCCAGTAAATATAAAAAGCCCCCGTACAGATACAATACCTTTTTATGTTTTATTTTTCGGTGACCTCAAGCTAACTTTTCTTAAGTAAAATATTATTTTATTGAAAACGTTTATAAAAAAAAATATCTTTTAAATTTTTAATAATAAAAGTCTATGTATATAGCAGTAAAAGGCTGCGGTTCTAAAGTATTCACAAAGAGAAAAGTCCTAAGAGTCCTTAAATAATTTTCTTTTTTTAATTTTAATTTCTTTTCCCTTTTTTTTTTTCCCAAAGGATTTTTCTGGCCAAATTTAAAATTTTGTAAACCCAAAAAAAACCTAAAATTTTAGATAAATAAAGTTCAATAGCTATTTTTATTTCGAAAAAGAAAAAAAAAACAGAAAAACCCGTGCTGTAAAAAACAACCATTTGCCATTTCTGAGTTTATTTATGGACTTGAATAAGTGTTACCTAGATAATAAAAAATTGTTAATCAGACTCAAAAAAGTAAAAAATTTAAAAACTGGTTTTAAGTATCTTTTACTTCTGTATAATTAGGGGAAATTGTCTTTTAAAGTAACGAAATTAAAACAGTGTTTTTTTTTATTTTGTGCCAAAATAGCAACAATTTGACAATTATCTTTGGCGTTAGATTTTATATAAATTTATCCCACATATCAAAATAAAGTCAGCATAATTAGGACCATTTTTTAAAGAATAAATTTCGGATTTAAAAAAACCCAAACCGGGGCCCCCGGGGGGGGAAAAATAAAATACTATTACCGAGCACCGGCAAGAGGTTTTCGAGTCGCAGATAGATTGTAGTGACGAATACGCGAATTTTCATTTCATAATACAGGGGGGTTTTAAAACATACCATCGCTTGGGGGGGAAAATTTTTAATAAAAAAAAAAAAAAAAATCCTATGAATGGGTCCGAAAAAATGGTTTAAATGGGAGTTGTTTAATTTTTTTTTTAATTTTTTTTTAAAAGACCTAAATACCACAATCCGATTTTAATGAAACTTAGAACTTAAAGTATAAAAAGGCATATTTTAATAAAATTTTAAGCGCGCCAGTGGCGTGCGTACGGGGAACTGTAAAATGTATTTAGAGAAAAAAAAGTGGACTGACTTTTCCAATTTTGATGCACCGATATGAAGCTTATTACATAACACGTCCCCCTTTGGGATTTTTTCGTTTGGGGGGTTTTCCCCCAGCAGATATGGTTATTTTTTTTAAAAAGTGCAAAACCCCCTTATCGGCGTAATGAAAAAAGTAATCGTAGAAACACCATGATTATTTAAAATTGTTTTTTTAAAACACAATTGACTTTTTTTATAATTATTGACGCGGGGTCAATTTTCCATCAATATTTGGGCTGGTGTTATT
>JAHBCN010027232.1:0-10229 GCA_019359885.1 Listronotus oregonensis | reverse complement strand
AAAACCTTGAACTATATACCGGACACATTTTTAAAGCCGCTCTTCTGCTACTATACTAGTTGATGCGGGGGGTGATCTTAGCACCCTCAAACGCCATAGGGGCTGGAAATCATGACTCAGCAAAAAAGAGAACAATAATTGCAAGTAAAATACAGGGAGCTATAAATTCGTACAGTTCCAGTGAGAACATGTCACCGAAACTACAGTGTTCTACATCAAATGAACCTTATCAAATGTCAGATGAGATTTTTATTCCTGATCTCGTGCCAAATCCGAATGTTTTAGTAGCAAATTTAAATGGAACACAAAAAGAAAGGTTTAATTCTATTATTTTTCCAGTCAACTCTCAAGTGTCGAATCAGGAGACTACAGATAACAATTTTCATCATACATCAGTTCACTTTGTAAATTGTTCAAATAACACTTTTACCTTTAACTTTTATAAGTATCCTATATAAGAAATATTTTTTTTAAATGTATTTTAATGTTCAAAATAAAAATTAGTATTTAACTACTTAGATTTAGGCATAGTTATCAATTTTCATATAATTCTATAATCTCAAAATACAAATATTTTCTATATAATGTGTTTTATTAGAAAATTAATGTAATTCCGTATATTATCATAAATAAAATTCTTAATAATTAAAAAAATTGCAGTTTAAATCTGTTTTTTTGTTTATTAATTTAAATTTTATTACTTTTCAATGCATTACCTAAAAATATAAAATTTTTTTTACTTTACTGTAAGTACTTAGTCTGAATTTTAGTTTACGTATTAGCGTACTCATAAAAATCTCTATATTTAAAATAACACAAGCTATTGAAAAATGCAAAAAATATTACTTGCATTTTAGAGAATTTGTAATTTAAAAGTTTATTTGCAGAATAAAATTATTTTTCCTCTTTAAAGAGGAAAACACTTTCCTCTCAAGAGAGGAAAATGTATTTCAAGAGTGAATAGATTGCAACATAAAAAAAAATAAAATTGAGGTCAATATTTTGTGGTCGTAAGGAAAAATGGTGTACACAACTCGTTAGAAAGTGAATTTCCCACACTTGTGTGAAATCTTTCACTTTCCACACTTGTTGTGTAATATACTATTAAAAAAACAGTATCTGCATCATTTTTAACTAGATTTTTTTTCAGTATTACTACTATTTCTATTACTTTTTGAACTAACTCTACTAAAAAAGTTATTTTATTTATTATAATAGGTCCGTTTTTAATTAAGAAATAGTGTACACTATTTTAAACTTTTTTTACGTCAACGCTCTTATAGAAAATGTATTTTAGGACTACGTGGGTAGAAAAAATGTCATAATAATGGAAAATATCTTTAAACCCTACTCCGTAAGTTTTTTCGGCTATAATCGTATTTCCGAATGGCTAGTTCGGAGTATAGAAATAAAAAGACCAGCAAGGGTCTTGCTACGATTTGTTCTCTTTCTAACCCATGAAAATGTACATAAGCTTATCCCAGTCATTGCTTTACTAATTTTTTTATTTCATTTTGAACTTTTTAAGTGATCCTAACCTACTAACCAATAAATCTTTGTTTACTTATGTGTTTATTTTTCAAGTCATATTTTAATTATTTAAATTATATGTAATTACCCAAAAGTCTTTTGTGTTGTTCAGTTTATCTTTAAATAAATAAATAAAATTATTAAAGTTTGGTGTTTGTGGTCTGTGGTTTAAAGATTATAAAATGGACCCAATTTTTATAAATTTTGTAGAAAACAAATTTTGGGGAAACAAAAAAATATTTTTTTTTTTAAACCTTATCAGTATTTTAAATGTATTTTAATGGAATATTTGTATGCATATATTTTTTATTCACCTTTAAAATTTTCTTACATTTCTTTAAAATATTTTAGGATTTTTCAACAAAGTTTCTATTTAAGAAAATAATCTAAACAGCTTTTTGAATTTGCCTGTGTATTTCCCTAACAAATTTAACATTTCTTAATAAAATTTTCAAACACTACTTAGAGCTCTATAACTACATTGCGCCAAAAAAGTATCGCATCTGTTTTAGTAACACAGTAATTATTTCGAGCAATAAAACAATTTCTGGGGCATAATTTACAGTGATTATTTATTTATTTCGAATACAAACTGTTCATGTAAATTTGGGTACAAAAATTTGATTTTTTGAGGACAAACATTTATTGTGGAGATTAAAAATACATTTCCCGTTTTTAAAAGAAGTATAAATTGTTGTAAAAATATCTTTAGAAGAGGTGCAAGTAATCTTGGGGGCAATTTTTACCAAAACGAATTTATTTTAAAGCAAAATTACTTAGTTTGGTGGAAGATATCATTTCTTAGTAATCACATACAGAATACTCTGAAAAAAAAAGTTTTTTTTTTTTTTAATAAAAAAATTTTTTTTAATGTGTTACTACTTGTTTATTACATTCAATAGGCTGCAGTCATATTTTGTAATTACACATATTAATGACACGATAACAATGAATTTTGACTTAATATTAGCCTAAACCACCACCCGCCAGTGACGCCAGTACAGCGCTGGGTACTCCAAACTGTATTAATTCTGATGGGCTGGCTCGTAAATTTTCCGTCTGTTGAGTTACTGTATATTTTTTCCCACCTCTCCTTTTAAAGAATAGTACCCTTTTACTACCAAAACTGGTTTACCTTCTTTCGTTACGTATTCTCCTTTTTCCTCCCTGGTTATTCCATAATCGGTATAATACCTAAAAACAAAATTTATAAAAATATGTTAAGCATTACATTATGAAAATTTAATTATAGATATCGTACCAGTTGAGGTATGTGTTTTATCTTTAAGTATATACCTACAAAATATACAGAAAAATTCTAGGCCTACTATGTTGCGTGCACCCCATAATTAACTTTCGTTTTCTTATCCCGCCATATTGAATTTTTACTTTTTTTAAAATCTTAAAACCCACCCCCTTTCCAACCGTGTATAACTCGTACTTATTACCCGTAAAAAAAAGCAAAAATGACAAATTATCATTTTCACATAGTAAAAAGGGTTATGTCTATTTCGTTATTATTGACGTATTCATATTTGACGTGGTCTCGTATTAATATTTTATTTCAATACGATAGTGTTGTTAATGAGACGTCAAGAAAAAATTTGCTAAGTAGATAAAGTTAAAATGAATGCTTTTCAAATAGTGAAAGATATGACATGTTGGAATGTTTTATTTTATGCCGAAGGAACGACGAAATGGCTGAAGAAATGTACTTGAATAAATACCCGGAAAGGCGACAACCCAGTAAGAGTATGTTTAGGCGTTTGAAAAATAATCTAATTAATTATGGGAGTTTGTGAAATTAAAAAGGAATAAACCAGCAAATAGGAAAAAGAAAATTTAGTTATGCAAAGTGTAATCGAGACGCCTCGTATCTCATTACGGCAAATTGAAGATACAGCAGGCGTTGCTCCCTCGGGGGCCAGTGACGTTCTTAATCGGAATAAATTTCACCCCTACCGCGAAGAGTATGTCAAGGGGTTCAAGATGGAGATCAAGCAAGAAGGCTGCAATTCTGCCTTTGGTTTTTGGAACAATGCCACTTGAATCCAAATTTTCCTTTAAAGAAGTTTATGGTCTGATGAAAGTCGCTTTACCCTGGGAATGTTTAATCGCAAAAATACTGTTTTTGGTCAGATGTGAACCCGCATTTTTTCCCTTTAAGTGAGGCATCAAATTAAATTTGGTTTTAATGTTTGGATGGGAATCATTGGTACCCACGTAATTGGTCCTTATTTTTACAATGGAAATTTGAATTCCGAAAGATATTTAAATCTGTTACAAAATGACATAGCAGACGCACTTATGGATCTTCCTCTTGCAACAATCCAAAACATGTATTTTCATCAAGATGGTGCCCCCCCTCACAATGCTCGGATTGTCACAATACCGAATATCCCAATAAATGGATAGGTAATCAAGGACCCGTAAGATGGCCCGCTAGGTCCCCAGATATGACACCCATGGACTTTCGTTTGGGGGTACTTAAAAACAAAATTTACGCTACATCACATGAAACTGTCGACACTAAGAGGGCTGTAGTAGAAGCTGTTAACAGCATCACCCCTGAAATGATCAGGCACTTTTCTGAAGCAGTATTAAGACGATACAGACTGTGCGTTGGGAAAATGGTGCCTTATTTAACAGTATCTTCAATAGACTATTGGTTTCTGTGATGTTTCTTTTTGCTACTTTTTTACCTAGTCTGCAGCTTAAGTCGTTTTATTGTAATTTTTAAGATTAGTTTGATTTTTTAAAGTTCTTAAATTTAAAATATGATCTTTAATAACATTACAAAAAGCGTTGAAAAAAAAAATGCTCGACTACTATGTGAAAAATAATAATTTGTCATTTTTGATTTTTTCATGATTTAATAATACGAGTTATACGGTTGGAAAGGGGATGTTCTGCATTTTAAAAATGTAAAAATTCAATATGGCGGCCATAAGAAAAACGAAAGTTGATTATGGCTGCACAATAGTAGGCCTAGAATTTTTTTGACCCCTTTTTTTAAATTTTGCAGATGTGTCTTACCCCTCTCCTGAAATTTTCACGGGTCTAGTCCATATAATGATTGAAATATTAAAGTTGTTCTAAAACGCACATTTTTGTTTTCACTTGTACCTTTAAAGAAAACCAGTTAAAAATATGCTCAAAACGGAATATTGTTGGGCACTCTGGTACGCAACTTTTTTTCCCTTTTCCCAAATTTAAACCCCGACTTTTTATTCCAACCCTGTATATATATATATATAATATATATATATATATATATATATATATATATATATATATATATATATATATATATATATATATATATATATATATATATATATATATATATATATATATATATATATATATATATATATATATATATATATATATATTATATAGGCCTCGACCAAGGTGGCAAAGCAAGTTGTTAGGTTAGCCTTTTTTCATAACTATCCGTTTAAAGGTGCAAGTGATTTTATTAAATAGTTTTTTAAATTGATATCTTTAAGTTACACGTGTTTTTTCATATTTATTCTTTGTAAAAGAGGGATTAACACCGACAGAAATTTAGGCGAGATTCGGTTGAACACTTGCTAAGGTCTCATTATAAAATTCTAGAAAAATCAGAATGGACCCAAACTCATATGCAATGATAGGTACGGGTTTTCCCATTTCGATAAACTTTGAATGATTAAAAAATGTACATTATTGCCCGAGTAATGGAACAATTCGTCCGCCCGCTTATAAGTAAATCCATGAAGATATCAGCATCTGAAATGAGGAGACTCTTGGGTCCCGTTATCTCGAAAACTATCGATTAAAAAAAAATTATAAGGACAATTTTTGTAAATTACAAGGCAAACTTTATTTTTTGTTTAAACAAAAAATCCTCCAATTCGCATATTTAGGCAGATATTAGCGGAAAACCCGTTTTTCGGGCCTTGGGGGTCATTTTCAGCCCTTTCCCACCTGTTAATGTTGATAAACTTTTTTTCGCTCGAAAGCGCCCAAGAATATGCCTAAGAATTGCGCCACAAGGGAAAACTGTACAGATTTATTTACAGCTTTGTCCCTTCATTTACTGGTTTATTAGTATGAATTTTAAAGTAAAATGCAATTTTACTTCCCTACAAAACCTATCAAAGCAAAGTTACTCTCTAGTCTTGTAACTCATTGCACTCTGAATTTTATAAAGTAAGTTTTATTCCACGTAATTACTTTAATTAAAATCAATTATAATTATCATAATCATAATTAATCATATTGCAATTTATTTATTTGGGAAAACTATGTGCAAATATTTCCAGATTACATTAGGGTATACGTTTAGTGCTACATAATGTAGACATTTACGGTATCCCTGATTCATAGAAGGTTTTTCAAGTCTTCGCTATAAATTGTGTTATGTTTATTTAAATATTATCCACTGCACTACATTTGACCAGAAGGAGCTTACGAGTAAAATTAAGTAGCTCTGCACCTTTAGAGTATTTATATTTTACCCAATAGGGCCCCAGTTACCTATTTGCCTCAGGGCTCTTGGTTACGTAGCTTTGCCACTGTTTTAAACGTGACCATACCAGCATTAAAGATGATCTTTAGTACAGGATTTGACTTAGACGACAAGCAGATAGGTGAAATTAAGAGAACATGTTGGATCTGTCTTAATGAAAAATTAAATATAAAAACACTGCGCCAGATGGGTCTCGTAATTGTTTACCGTCTCATCAAAAACGAATTCATATAAATATTTTACACCAGTACTTTTAACCAAATCAATGTCCAATATAATTTAACGAATTTTTTATAACCTACAAAATTACATGTAATGTGTAAAGTAATAATTTGGGGTCTTTTCTAATACGTCGCCGCATTTTCACTTCTAAAATATAATTGGAGAAAATAAGCCGCTTTAACTAATCAGAACTAACCAAAATTAAAAATAGGGTTTTTAATTTTTTCTAAATTATTTGAAAAAAATTTTAAACAAAATTTTAACAACGTTTAAAAAAAAACCAGGAATTTTTAATTACACTTTTAAAAAAAATTTTAACTTCTACCAAATAAAAAAATTTTAAAAATTTGTTAATAACTTCTATGTAGGATAATTATAAAAATTTTGTAAGCCTTTTTTTTGGCGGTCATGGTTAGTTCTGATAAATTAAAGTTTTTTTTATTTTCCCAATTATATTTTAGACGTAAAAATCCCCGACGTTTTAAAAAAGACCCATGATTTTTTTTAACAACTTGAAGGTTTATATTTTGCTATTTTATTGTATTTTTAGTCGGACTAAAATGGTGATAGTTTGCAGCCAACTTTTATTTGCGGTATTGAAAAATTTTTAAGCATGAAAACAAAAAAAACCTATGGCTTCAATAAGCTGCTAGGTTAAAGGAAAAACTCGATTTGCATAACGTGGCATCATAAACGCCCCTGCCCCACGATGAAAAAACCCTTACTCAAACAATAAAATCCCCAAAACCCAGGAAAATGGTTACTACAGATATATTTTGTCAAAAGCGTGGTGCCAGGTTTCCTTCAGTTTCATTTACTTGATAGATATTATGATTAAATTTTACCTTATTTTTTTTAAATTACATCAAATTAGCTCTACTATTGTATTTTAAACTGTGAATAAAATTTGTTATATTTAATACTATAAATAACAGAGAAGAATGATGTCAAAAATATGTTGTTTGGGGGCAGCTACTAATTAAAGGGCGACAACGTGACAACAGTGCATTTTTGTAAAGGCGTGCTTCGGCCAACGACTAATAGCGTTGTACTTCGGCCCCTTTCCCCTTCCCCCAAAGATGACACATTCAATATGGCGTTTTAGTATAAATGTTTTTTGGGTTTTTTTTTTTGTGACAATTGTTTTAATTTTAGTTTTTGTAAGTACTTTTAAAAATTAAATGGCAAGGCAGTCCAAGTGATATGATTCTATTATCATTTCACAAGTAAGTACAAACATGCTTGTCCATTCATTAATAATAAACACAAACCATGTTGGGCGCAGCTCTCGATGTTTATGCATAAAATGCTTTCTTTAACTATGATGTCAGCTCTTTGGGCCCAAAAAAAGGGGTGCCCCAAATATGGGAATCTCTCGAATTAAAGAAAACCAAAAAATATTATGACAATTTCCCCATAAACTTTTTCCTCTGACCCTCCCCTACAAAATACAGGTGCATTACGGATGCCCGTTTTTATTTAAATAACTTTTAAGATATAGGCGTTTTAATTTTTTTTAATATGATGTTACTAGATAAATATTTTTAAAAATGAACCCAATAAATCATTTTTGGGCATTTAGTTTGCCGGGAACGGACTATTCTGACACAATAATAATTTTTTTTTTCCCCGTATGATAAAGGCTCGACAATTTATTTTTGGATAGCTTCAATTAAACTAAAAAAAAACTTGATTAAATTTTGAAAAAAATAAAATATCATAGCTGGAAATTTTTTTTTACATTATACGGTTTTTTTGTACGTCAATATTTGGGGAACAATTTTTGGGTCCATTTTAAGAAAAAACTTCATGTGAACGTATGTCCTAAACGTCTTAATTAAGGAAAATTTTGTATTTTTATGGTAAAATTTTCAAAAAAAAATTATTTATTATTAATATTGTTACCTTTTTAGATATTTTAATAAAATTTGGCATCAGGTACGATGTATCAAGAAGCATTTTTTGACCACTTTTTTTTTTATTTGCAAAAATAGGCGGGTCAAATTTTGTAGAACGCCACTGGTGGAAATAAAAAATGTGGTACACAAAAAACTGTTCTTGATAAAAGTACGTATGTCAAATTTTTAAAAAATTCTAAAGTTATTACAGATATTAATAATAAATGTTTATTTTGAAAATTTTAACCCCTTTTCTCAAAAGATGAGACGTTTAGGACATACGTTCCCTGAAGTTTTCTTCTTAAAATGGCCCCTTTTTTAAATATTGACGTAAATTTAAAAACCCCGTATAATGAAAAAAAACCAACTATGTTTTTTTTTCTCGAAAACAGTTGATTTTATCGATGTCAATCAAAATTTTCCTTTTTTAGTTTAAGGTAAAAGCTATCCAAAAATAATATTGTCGAGCCTTTATCATACAGGGTATTAAAAAACTATTATTGTGTCAAGTATCCCCCCGGCAAACTAAAAATAAATATGATTTATTTTTATTTTAAGAAAACTTATCTAGTAACCATCATATTAAAAAAAAATTTAAATTGCCACTTTAAAATTATTTAAAAAAAACGATTTCCCGGGGCATCGGTTATGCACCTGTATCTCCAGGGGGGGCATAGGAAAAATTTTTTTGGGGCTTGTCATAATAATTTTTGGTTTCTATTAATTCCCAGAGATGCCCCTATTCGGGGCCCCCCATATGAAACAACATATTTTTATTAATTTTAACCACCCCATTCTGTTCCCCAAAAATTTAGTAGGTACTTTTTTTACATTAAATGCATTATTTAGAAAAAGCCTACTTTTCAAATTACGCCCCGAGTCTCTGCATAATAAAGCATGTTTCATCTGTCAACACTTTCAAGAAGCTCGCCAGCCATAATATCCGGGGTTTCTCTAGACGCGAGTGATTTTTTCCCTTTTAGAGTGGGTAACCAACAACGAATTATAGTGGAAAGAGTGACCGCAAAAACAGCATATTTAGCCTATTTTCTCACCCTTGTCAGAGACCTTAAAAAACCCTAAAAATATTCTGCATATGACAAATTATCGGTAATGAAAAATCAAGATTAAAAAAATTTTGGTTTTTAAAAAATTTCAAAAATCACCCCCCCCAAAAAAGGGTTATATGATGACGCAAAACTTTTAATATATAATACAAAAAATTTTAAAATTTTAAATTTTTCTTTTTTTTTTATAAATAAAATCCTAAAAAAAAAAAATAATTTTTTTTTTTTAAAATACCCCCCTTTAAACTTGCTAAGGAGGTTAAATCATCCCCCAAATGTGAAAAAATTGAAAAAATACTTTAAAATCCAGGAAAAACTGATATTTTAAAATTTTTAAAAATTAAATCGTGTTTATTTTTCAAGATATAAGAAAATGATAAAAGTCTCGATGCTTCGATGCATAAAAAACCCCCAAAAAATTTGCATTTTATGTTACTATTAGGGGGGGGTTAACCAATTATGCAACCCCCCCCCTACAGGATCGTATTTCTACTGACTGAAATTATATATAAGTATTCATGATGTCCAATTTGCCCCAGGTTATTTCTAAACGTCTAGGCCGCAGTGGTTACCAAACTATTTTCTATGGCGCCCTTTTTTAAATTAAGAAGTGGTCGCGCTCCCCACTTCCCTTGACTATACAGAAACATTCCCTTTTTCTAAAAAAAAGGATTAATTAATAAACATGACATTTAAAACATCTAATCTAATGCAATATGGGGGTGCATTTCCAAAAAGGAAATTCTTGGTTTTATTTTAAAAGTCGCAGCGAGGTCACTAGCAACATCAAGCCGGCTTCCCTTTTTTTGTTTTAATTTCCATTAAGATATAAAAATTTTTTTTCACATAAATAGGTTGTCGAGAATGGTATGTAAAATTTGCCTTTCCCCGATTAAAAGATAGATGGGAGGTATTTTATCCCAAAAAGTAGTAATCAAAAATTTTCCAAAGTTTTTTCCAACGAGTCTGTTTTCGGTCGATTTTTTCTTGTTTTTT
>JAHBCN010027231.1:0-10245 GCA_019359885.1 Listronotus oregonensis | reverse complement strand
TTTAGGTGCAATAAAATAAATAGTTTTTTTTTTATTTCACTGAGTTTAATTAATTTTTCTTTTAACTTCAAAGGAAAAGTTATTTTACGGTATATAACAATTAAGTTTTTGTTTGACATTTTTTAAAATTTTGTAAGTTTGCTTGAATTAAATAATTCATAGTTTAAAAATACGTTAAAATTGATTTGTTAACTACTTCAAATATTGAGTAAATAAACATTGCTTTTCAATATCTTTAATATACCTTACAACTAAGACAAAGTAAAATCCATTTCCTTATCAGCACGGGATGAATTTAAAGTCTTAAACTTGTTATCATGAGTCCAGAGCCGCGTCGAAGATCAGCACAATACATGTGCATTGGTCTCCTACTCATTTTTCATACGGCCCGGGTCGATTCTGCGATGTTATGGGCGCCTTCACCACTCCCTGTCCCGCGCCCTTTAGTGGTACCCAGCACGGGCATGAGCAGATCCTTAAATTTTTTTATCTTTGGACAGTCCACGAAGGCTGAGGCCTTAGTACTAACGTACCATGGGTGTCTTTTGTGTGGAGAGAGGGAGTTTGTTCACACAACCTTAATATTTGGAGACCGGAGGAGAAGGGAAAACTTCCGCGGGTAGCAGGTTCCATGGTCTGGACACTATGGATAAAGGATCTAAGAAAACGGGAAGTTCTAGGCCTCTTTATTTGAACTGTAAAAGAATGTTTAAAAGTCGCCCTACGTATTGCTCTGTTGGAAGCTGCCAGAGGAGAAATTATACTGGCCACCTTCTCTGAGCATAAGCCGTAAAAATACCAATAAAAGAGCGGCAGATCCCCTACAGCTTGTCGGTGGGCAAGAAAGGAAAGCTTTTCTGTGAGTGTGGGATCATTTATAAGACAAACAGGTCTTCTTTGAATGGAATCGACAATGCTAAAAGTTATAGGAGACGCCATTCCCCAGACATGAAAACAATATTCTTAAGGGAGGTCTGATTTGGAATACATACAGAGAATACAAATTTAAAGAAGAGATATATTTTCTGGCTCGAAAGAAGAATTTAAGCTTTTTTGAAGCTGCTAAGGCTATGGATGTAATGTGTTTGTGCCAGTTCAGGTTATACTCAAAAGTAAATCAGAATAAATGACTCTTTGTTCTGCAGAACTTGGCAGCTCATACGTAAGAGATGAGCATTTGCAGAATTTTTTTACGACGGCGAACATGACTGTGTTTTGGAGGCATTAAACTAAACAAGATTTTTGGTGCCCCAATCAAAGATAAGTTTAAGGTCTTGCAAGAGGGACATCCGCATTGACCTACGCTGGGTTTCCAAATCAGGCTTATTGACTGGCTTAAGAAATTGAATTTTAGAGTGGAGGGTACTATTGTCAGCAAAACTATAAATGGAATTGATTGCCAAAGAGAGAAGATCCTTGAAGTGTAAAAGAAACAGAGTGGGTGCCAGTACTGAGCCCTGGGGTACCCCAGCATTAATTTGGTAGGAACTGGTAGAACGACCATCTACAATAACTGATTTACGTTGATTAGACAGAAAAGTGGTGGGCCAAGAACTAAGCTTAGGTGGAAGACCGTAAGAAGGAAGTTTGTTAAGAACCCTATCATGCCAGATCTAATCAAAATCTTTTGATATGTCAAGAGCAACGATCTGGGAGTCATCAAGAAACTCAAGGAACTTGTTCCAGATCAGCTGTGGATCTTCTGTGTGACGGAATCCATACTGTCTGTCATGTGAGATCTTGTGTTTTTCCAAATACTTTAAGATTTTGGAATTAATAAATTTTCCCATTACCTTACACACAACTGAAAGAAGAGATATAGGTATATCTATCAAAGAGACAGTTTGGCATCCTTTTTTGGAGACAGGTTACACAGGTGCAGTTTTGCAGCTCTCTGGAAAAATGCCTGGGCCGTAAGAGATTTGAAAGAGGATAGTTAGGATGAATGCAAGCTAGGCAGCACATTTTTTTAAGACGATTGCTGGTTTGCCATCCATTCCAGATGATTTTTTACTTACTTACTTCTAGGGTTAATTAGGAAAATTCCCTTCTGACGTTAATTTCCCAATAAAATATGGATTTTTTAGGTATTAGCTGTTCTGTATTGTGGCGGATTCATATACTACACAATATTTTTTGTGTTACTCGCCAGATATGCAAGCAGAAACATAGACTTAAGACCATATTCTTGATATTAAAATCCTGGCTAAGTAATAATATGAAAAGGTCGTTTGTTTGTAGGTTGCCCTAATACAAAAATATAAAATAAAAGTACAACAATATTTTTTTAATGAACTTACATAAATTTTATTGTAAGCCAGCGTTTTTAAAGTATAACAATGTTTTAGGATCAGTGTTTGGTAACATTGTATCAATGCCAATAACAGGATTAATATGTTCAAGTAGTATGGGATGGCCATATTCATTTTACCTATGGGGATCTTTTGGTTTAAGTTGGTCGTTTTTATGGATGTTTTTTGGATTTGATAGACCTAGGACCCATAATAATATAACACAAAAGGAAAAGGATTATATTGAGCATAGTTTAGGACAGAATAACGAAAAAGTAAGTAGTATATCACTGTGTATTAGGGTGGATCGAATTTTTTTTTTCTAAAATCTGTTACGCCTGACATACAGAAAGTTGTATAAGGTTAAAACAAAATATTTTCATAAAAAACAAAAAGGAATTTCTAATGTGCTTACACTGCTTCCACGACTTTTATTATTTGTCCCATATGAAGCACATGTGGCGGTAAAAAAATAGGTCTGATCATTTTTGCTATTAAACATTAATATACAGGGTCTCCCAGAATATGTGGGCAATCTCTCGGAATCTAATAGAAAACATAAAAAAAATATGACAAGTTCCCATAAACTTTTTCCCTATGACCCTCCCTTATCATATAGGTACATGACGGATGCCCCTGGAAATCGCTTTTGTTTAAATAACTTTTAAAATACTAGACGTATTTTTTTGTATATGATAGTTACTAGATAAGTCTTCTTAAAATGAACCCATTAAATCATATTTGGCTCATTTACTTTGCCAGGGACGGACTAGCTCTGACACAATATTAGCAATTTTTTTAACACCCTGTGTGATAAAGGCTCAACAATATTATTTTTGGATAGCGTTAATCTTAAACTAAGTAAAATCACCTGTTTACGAGAAATATAATATCATAATTGGTAATTTTTTTACATTATACAGGGTGTTTTCTAATTGTACGTTAATATTTAGAAAAGCAATTTTTGGGTTTATTTTGAGAAGAAAACTTCATATAAACATATGTCCTAAACTTCTTAACTTTTGAGATATAGGGTGGTAAAATTTATAAAAATAAATAATTTAATATTAATATCTGTAATACCACTTTAGATATTTTAATGAAATTTGGCATCCTGTACTGTACTGTACCACATGTTTTTTTTAATTTCCACTCGTGGCGTTCGTACAGAATTTGACCTGCCTATTTTGGCAAATAAAAAAAAATATGGTACACTAAAAAATGCTTCTTAATATATATTACATGTATGCCACATTAAAATATCTAAGGTGGTATAACAGATATGAATGATAAATGATTTATTTTTAAAATTTTACCACCCTGTATCTCAAAAGTTAAGACGTTTAGGACAGGTTCATAATGTAAAAAAAAAATTACCAATCATGATATTTTATTTCTCGTAAACAGTTGATTTTATCGATGTCGATATTCTGGTACTGAGGATAAATTTAATGTAACAAACATTTTTTCGAGTCAGGAATTTTTGTTTTTTAAAACTTGTGAAAAATTAGCTTACGCTCTTTTAGAGAAAAAAAAATTGCTTCACCCCACTCTGTATTTGTTTTATTAAAGTTAACTTGCACTATGTCTAAATTTTTAATAATTTTAGCATCATAAAATACCTTGGATCGATATACTTAAGTCTATGCCAGTCTGGGCGTTGATTATCTCCAATTTGGGAGTAAACTGGGGCAGCTCCATACTTCTAACACAGACACCAACTTATCTCAGTAAAATTTTAGAATATAACATTAAATCAGTAAGTTTATTGCCAAATATACAATAATTAGATTTACATACTCGAACAGTATCCTCCGCATTTTATTGACAATTTACTAAATTCTATTTTAAATAATTCTTTAGTTTGTAATGGATCCCGCGCACCATACAATTTTAAAAAAATCTGTCTAAAAATTGGCTAAACTTTAGCAGAAAGATAGTTTTCAGCATGCTAATTAAAAGTTTCAATGGGCCCAAAATCTATGTGGATAGTTTTTGAGACATCTAGCCTCAAAGTGCCGTTAAGAGTTCTTCGAGACAACTCAATAATTCGTTTTAATAATATTACCAGACGAAGTAAGGGTATGCGCGGGTTTTTGGGGTTATTAAATCCGAATATGGTATTCACTTGTACATGCAAGGTTGCCTAAGGGATATTTCGAGGTTCTTTTACCGTAATTTGGATATGAAACCAAGAATAAACAGATAGAAACATTAAAAAAACAGATTTAGGGTCATCTAGAGGTCAAATCTAGGTCGTTTAAGTATTTTGTCTAATCATCAATTCAGATGCAGTTGCATGAAGTCATTACCCCTCCTAACTTTACCCAAAATCAACGGCGCAAACATAGCGGTTGTCGGACTTCATGTGTATTTGTGTTTTTGTCAGTGTTCTTGATGTGTGTGAGGAAAGTGTAAATTGCTTGTATTTTGTAAAATTGTGACCAAAAGTCTACGTGTGTTTTTTCGAGATATTTCTAACTATTTATTCCTGGCTTGACCCCAAATGACTTTAAAAGAACCTCGAAATGACTACACGTGACATTGCATAGTTAGGCGAATATAATCATACTCGGATTCCGCGATCCCAAAATTTTTTCCAGATGTTTTAAATTATTTATTCCTGGTCTGACTTTAAATAACAAAAGACTTTAAAATGATCCCTGGGTGACCTTGCCTGGACACGCAAATACTATTTTTTTTATAGTTTATTTTGATTTCTGGGAGTATCAAATTAAAAGAAAAATTATTTGGCTTTTCTCCAGAATAAAGATATTTATATATTATTTTTAAAAATTATACTTTTTTTAGAGATTATTATGGAGAGCTAGTCTGCTCCCGCTATAATAGTAACAAAAAATATGAAAAGACATAAAAGGTTTAATTCTTTATAAAATTGAATTGTTTTAAGTACTATAATAAAATAATAATTTTTATGAAATTATATAAAAATAGAAAAATATACTTATTTGAAAACATTGGCAACGCGTTATAAGATATATATGTTATTTCAAACTTATTGGTTATCGACGGACGTGTAGCACATAAATTATTTGATTATATTTACAACAGATAAGAAAACCAAAAAATTGTGTTTTATTAACTGGATCTTCTGACATGACTTTTTAAAAAAAGTCGTGTCAGAAGTCAATGTCAGTTAATAAAACAAAATTTTAGTTTCTTATTGTTTTAAGTAATATCAGAAACAAACAACGAGACGAGCAACTAAATGTAAATAAATTATCCGAGGAGAGACAGCTGTTATGCTTTCTTTGTCTGTCTTCAAGGAAAGCGAACGCAGATGGCGCCCGAGGCGGATCCTCGGCATTGCCCGCGAAATTCAAATTACTAATTCTATTCTTTTCCTTGTTTTATTAAAAGGAGGTGGGTAAAGATCAACCATTTTTTACCCTTCCAAATCGAGAAAATTTTAAGTTTCGATTTAGGCCATTTTTTTTATTTTATATTAAGTCGAAGTATATTTCTATAATAAATTGATAACATAATATATAGTATTGAGAAAAAATCCTTCAAACTTAGCACATTTATTTTTCATCATTTTAAGTAACCTCTTTTTAATTCGAAAAATTTATTTAGACACTTGATGAGCCAAAATAAATTACCGATAATAAGTATTTTTAAGTTTACTTGTTCAAGTATTAAAAATACTAATTAATATTTATTATTGTGACGTAAAAATTGCCTAAGCAAATTTTGCAAAATAAGGTTTAAAAACACTTAAAATGATGAATTCAATAAACATGGCATTTGAAAGTTTTTCTTGATACTTGCTATTTTATTTTTTATCTATTTATTGTAAATGTAAATACAGATACTTAAACTTAATATAAATAATTATAATAATAATACCTAAACCGCGACTTTCAATTTTCACGATTTTGATGGGAAAAAATGGTCGATCTTTAACCACATCCTCAGAGGTTCAATGAAAAAACTACTACTACATTTATTTGGTTTTTAATACATTTTTTACAGACAATGAAATTAAATATAAGGAAAAAAATACAGGTAGTCATAATTCATCAAATTTACACATAAAGATAATCATTATATGTTGTAACTGATTAACTGAAACCAACAAATAATTTATTTGAGTGCACCAATGCTGCTTTTGATTATTACTTCTGAGAGAGCCAGTTTTCATAAATGAAACAAAAAAGTGGCATAAATTCAAATTATGACAAATCATAGTATTCTTTATTAACAGTTAAATTAATTTACAAATTAACATTACTGAAATTAGAAAAAAACAACAATAAAAATGTAGATATTTAAATTAGGCAACACACATATATTATGATAAAGCATAAGGATACTGCTCATGAACCAACTAATTGTTATAATAATTTATTTTAAATGTGTTTGCGATGTAGATGGAGTGTCTTCAATGGACATGGAAACAGCATCTCTTCGGAGCTTATAGCATATTAAATCCAAATATGCCCTCTGGCAAAATGCCTACCACATATTTTCGTTTTTCAGAGATTCGCCGGTACACTTCAATCCCAATTTTTCTTGCCAAATTCTAGATCTAGAAAAAGAAAATTTAATGAGTACCAAGAAATGTTTATTAATAATTAAAAACTTTGAAGAAATGCAAATGCATATGTAATGATTACCAATACTATTAATAAAATTTATAATATTTCTCAAAACGGACAATTAATTACCTTCCTAGATAATTGTGTATCCAGTAAAATAAATAAAATTAAAAAAAAATAATATTCTAAAATAAATGTACCTAGTTTTCTTAGGGCTTTTTGGAAACAAGAATCTTAATAATCTCTTTTATTATTGGCTGATAACGGTAACATTGTGAATAAATATTAACCTCCTGCATCAAGAGAAGAGAGATATTATAACTGTAAATGAATTTTGCATTTTCAAGTGTAATATATGTATAAGCATCTTCAATTTCAATTTTTTTTGTTTTAATATAAACAATAAAAACGTTCTTAATTCAACATTTAAAAGGTTAGTTTAAATTGATACAAAACAGCTGATCAAAATAATTGCCTTTACCCACCAAGACCGCAGGTTAGAAAAGATTATATTAGCTGTTAATAATCCGATTGATCTTAGACTTTCCGAACACTAGGAAACCAATCTTGGTTTACTTTCCAAAAGTTAAGATTAGTAATCTTATCAATCGGGTTCAACTGATCACCGTTTTCGAAAAGCCCTTTCATGTAGATATGTAAGAAAGTTTTTATTTATCATACCTCTCTAGATTTCCAGAAAATGAGTGCATCTTTGAGACCTCATACTCTTTAGCACCACAAACAAGGTACGTTATAGCTCTCATATTGGGTGGTAAAAATAGGGTGAATAGCAAGGGCTATCAGTAGTCTAGAACATAATTGAGGAATTATTCTTGCAGATTCACACTTCTACAGAACTCCTTTACTGTTGACTTAAATTGTCTGTTAAAAAGCACAAATCAAATATATACACTAATCACTAATAGAAGTCAATAATCAAAGTTAAAGTAAAAAAAATTGGGTGGAAAATTATTAAAATCGCACAATAAATCACAAAAACCGTAAACAGATTACTCAAACAAAACGGCTATTTACAAAAATGTCAAACACAAAATCGATCGATCGTCGTCACTTTCCTGAAGCAGCGTTGTCAGGTTAACATTTTTTTATTCAGGTGTATCTTCTGTCTCTTAATCTCGCGTGTGTCAAAAAAAGACCAAAAATCTGCGCAAAGCTTAAATAGAGAATCTGTAATCAACTTGGCAGCCAGGAAAAAAGCGATGACTGCTCCATCTACGATCGCTTTCCCTGATGAGTGACAAAGACATACATATAGGAAGTTATGTAATCAAAAAGAGATAAAAAGCAATGGACAAATTTTAAGGACCAGTTACTCGTCTCGTTGTTTGTCTCTGGTAATATAATCAAATAATTTATTGCTACAACCGTCCGTCGATAACCAATAAGTTTGAAATAACATATATATCTTATAACGCATTGCCAATGTTTTCAAGTAAGTATATTTTCTATTTTTAAATAATTTCATAAAAATTATTATTTTATTATAGTACTTAAAACAATTCAATTTTATAAAGAATTAAACCTTTTTATGACTTTTCATATTTTTTGTTACTATTATACCGGGAGCAGACTAGCTCTCCATAATAATCTCTAAAAAAAGTATAATTTTTAAAAATAATATATAAATATCTTTATTCCGGAGAAAAGCCAAATAATTTTTCTTTTAATTTGATACGTAAATACTATATTTGGATTCAGTAACCCCAAAATTCCTCGGTTACCCTTACTTAGTTTGGTGACATTATTAAAATGAAATGTTGATTTGTTGCGGAGAACTCCAAAGCCGCGTTTACACCAAAGTCATCCACAAGTTGCGGCAATTTGTTGTTTTTTCTACAAAATATAGCAACTTTTTCTGTCTTCCACTTGTGGAGAGACAAATCTTCCACTGAATTTTGTTTTCCCCCGGAGTGTGGTCGCGTTTACACCAAAGTCTTCAACTAAGTTTTCCACAAGTTGCGGCAATTTGTTGCTTTTTCTACAAAATTCAGCAACTTTTTCTGTCTTCCAGTTGTGGAGAGACAAATCTTTCACTTAATTTTAGTTTCCCGCGGAGTGTCGGTAAAGATCAAAGAAAGTTGACAACTAAAAGTGGAAGATTTGTTGCTGCGCGCTTTTGGCAAGCAACTTGTAGAAAACTTTGGCAACAAGTTTTCCACTTGTTTCTCTAAATTTAAGAAGAGCAACTTTTAGTTTTCTACAGAAAACTCTTCCACTTGTTGCGTTAATTTGAGAAGTGCAACTTTAAGTTGACAACTTTTAGTTTTCTACAAACGATCTTTTGTCAACTTTTAGTTGTCAACTTTGGAGTAAACACGCCTTTTTAAAAGATCAAAAAAAGTTGACAACTAAAAGTGGAAGATTTGTTGCTGCACGCTTTGCTTTAGCAACTTGTAGAAAACTAGTGAAGAACTGGAAAACTACTGCCTAAACCTTTCGCGCTAATTATTGGCAACAAGTTTTTCACTTGTTTCTCCAAATGTGATGAGAGCAAGTTTTAGTTTTCTACAAAAAATCTTCCACTTGTTGCTCTAATTTAAGAAAGCAACTTTTAGTTGACAACTTTTAGTTTTCTACAAACAATATTGTTGTTAACTTTTAGTTGTCAACTTTGGTGTAAACGCGCCTTTAAAGGCCACTTTCTGGCGTGATATCCTAAAAACTTTCCGTAGCCAGATTAAAGACATATTCAGGCATTTGATCAGTATGCTGAAAACTTTCTTTTTCAGCCAATTTGATAGATTTTACTTATTGGTTTTGTGCTGGGTTATTTCTTTTTTTTATAAGATCTTAAACAATTATATTTTGTTTAAATACTGGTAAATTCTATTCTTATAAGGATGATGCATGTTTTATGACTATAGAGTAATTTAGATTATTTTATAATACAGTTTTAACAAAATATATTTTAGGCCGATTATGTTGTTTATATTATTCTTTTAAATAAGTTTTTACTAATTGGGATAAATTAAGTTGTTCTTGTTTAATTAACCTTAAATATATTTAGTAATCTCAAAATATGTTTAATAAATTGTCAAAAACCTTTTTTTTTCCTTTAGAATGCAGTTCTATCAGCTGCTCCTTACCTAGCCATGTGGTTATGCTCCTTTGTCTTTAGTTCCACCTGTGATATTATTATTAACAAACAATGGACAAGTAGAGGAACTGCACGCAAGATATTTAATAGTATAGGTAAATATAGTGCCAAAGAGCAGTAAGTTTAAAAAGGTATTTTTTACGTATATCTTTATTACTAGCCAAATTACATTAGGTTTACAATCTTTAAATTTTTCATTTAACAAAATAACACATAAAATTAAATAAAATATATTTTTATTATACTTACCTGAAAATACTACATTTTCAACTGT
>JAHBCN010027230.1:0-10222 GCA_019359885.1 Listronotus oregonensis | reverse complement strand
TTTTTTATTTTTCTTTTTTTCTCTCTCTCTCCCCTCTCTCTCTTGGGGTACTGAAGGTGAATAAACACAAATAAGTGTTTATTTGTCCCTATCAATATCCTTAATAATTATTTTTATTTTTTTAAAATAAGAAATTTTTTTTTGTTTTTTTAAAATAAGAGAATTATTTTTTTTTTTTTTTTTAAAATAAGAGATCTATTTTGTGTTTTTTTTTTAGTACTACTTAAAAAGTAACTTTTTTTTTTGTTTGTTAGACATGTTTTTTTTTTTTGTTATTTTTTTTTTGTACTTGAAAAAGGTCAAAAGATTTTTTAAGTTTTTTTTATTTTTTTATTATGGTTTTAGTAGGCTTTTGGGATGAAGCCCAAAAAAAAAAATTTAACGCCAGGAATAATACCTCAGGTGTTGAAGCACCAAGGTGACGTGGAAATTTTTTTTTTTTCCCCACCGTTTTAGGTCCCCGACCCCACTGTTCAGAAAATCTTATTTTTTAAAAAATTTAAACTGGTGCTTTTAGCGAATCTATTGGCCCTTAAAAAAAAGGTTTTTTAAATTACAGAAAGGGGTGTTCCATTTTAAGATAAAGAAATTATTCATAAGACAAAATAAAAACGTTTTTTTAAAAAGAAAAAGAGATAGGATGGGAAATCCTAATATATTTTTGGGAATCTAGTTCTGAGGCAAAATAGGCGATAAAATGGGGTGTTCCATTTAACTTTAGGAAGTATTTAATAAAATGTATGTCCAAACTTTGAGACAATTTTTTTCACCACTCATTATTGAGGTAAAGTTTTTATGAAATGTTAATTAAAACCCCTTAAGCAAACAGTAAATTTAATTACGAGCAGCCCTTATAAGTTACGGGGTGTAAAAAATTTTTAAAATAGGGTTGTTTTTTTTAATTTTAAATTTTCCCAGAAACGGTTTTTTTAGGTAAGGAATTATAACAATAACTCCCCTTTTATTTTCTTATATCTAAAAAAAAAAAAATATTGGGGGTTTCCCTAAGAAAAATATAACTATGATATGTACTTCTTTTTTTGGGGCACCCTGTATATATATATATATATATATATATATATATATATATATATATATATATATATATATATATATATATATATATATATATATATATAAAATAATATATATATATATATATATATATATATATATATATATATATATATATATATATATATATATATATATATATATATATATATATATACATTAAAATAAACCAATTAGATTCTATAACTTTTTCTGAAATTTTATTCATTAAAAAGATAAAGGGTGGTTAAAGTAAATATTTATTTTTAAAAGTATTAAATTAAAAATTGGCATATTTATGTTTTTGAGTTTGAGAAAAAGAAATTTTTAAATATTTTTAAGGTTTTCTCTATAGGGCGCTAATTACATACTGTGTATTATAAAACTTTTATTATCTTACCTGTAATATTAGGTAGGTACGTGTCTATAAAATTTTCTTAAAGATACGCTTTTTCTTAAACTAAAAAGTATTTGTTGTCTATCTCGGCATCTCTAGCCGTTTTCGAGATATCTAAACTTAAATTTTTCATTGCGTGCTATGTTCCAAGCCAATAGAAATCAATAGGTTCCAAAGTTGACCATAACTTCCTAAATAAATGCCAACAATCGAATACGACTATTGCCTAGCAACGAAATTATTCAATTGTTGGCATTTATTTAGAAATTCATGGCCAATTTTGGAACCTATTAATTACTATTGGTCTGGAACATAGCACGCGATTAAACATATTTATAAGTTCAAATGATTTATTTTTCTCAAGCTCAAAAACATAAATATGCCAATTTTCAATTTAATACGTTTAACTGTTTTTAAGTTGTGATCCATTTTTGAAAATAAATATTCACTTTAAACACCCTGTATCTCTTTAATGAGTAATATTTCAGAAAAACTTATAGAACCTAACCAGTCTATTTTCATGACTTGTATCTCCACTTGCTCTATTACCCATTAGTTATCAGACACCCTGTATATGTTTCAGGAGTGGCTAAATGCAAAGTCAAAAACACCGAAAAAGTAAATGAAATTTTAGATTTCGAGTAAGGTTCGGCTATTAACAATTATTATTTGATATTCTGAAAATAGAAAACCTTATGTTCTCTAGCCGAGCTAATTATTTTTTCTTTAATTATTAAAAGAACTACATTACAAAAAAAGGATTTTAATTTTAGATGGATATTTAATAATCGGTACTATCTCTATAACTAAACCTATTACTTATTAGTTATAAACTCCTGGAGATTAAAGTTTAGACAAAAAAAATAGATTTAAAAAAGATTTTATTAGAGAAAATCATAAAAGGCAAAAAAAATTGTCTTTATATGTTTTATTTATTGCTTTATATTTTTAGTTGCCTTTTTATTATTTTTTACAATCGAGTAATAAGACAACAAGATAAGTTAAAAACGTTATTTAGTAGCTTTAACATGTTTTCATTCTATTTTTTCAGAAGTATAATAAACAAAAAATATACATTTAAGATATTGTAAAATATTTTATTTTATTACAATTGTTTTAAAAATTTGCCTTTCTTTTTTATGTTAGTTTTTTGTCACTTTATAAAACTATACAATCCTTTTATCATTTGTCTCACCAACTTTATAAAATCATTAGGCTGAAAATAATTTTGTTTTTATGATTAATCTTATACTATTATTATTAACTTTTTGAACATGTTATTAATTGTTTCCAATAAATTTATAGGCCATTTAATTCGGTCCAAACTTACAGAAAAATAAGTGAAGACTAAAATTCTCCCTTCCAGCTACACTCTTTAAGTTTTTAAATATCACCAAAATTTAATCCAAAGTCAAACTAAAATCCAGAAAGTCTAAAAAACGTGCACCGAAAAGAAGTTCCGAAAACGGCAGAGCCGCGTATTCTGACGCGGACCACGCGACTCTATGTCTCCGCGCGCGCTCTATCAAACCGTCTCTCCGTCGAGCCGGCCGAGAAACGAATGACTATCGCCTCTGCTGCTGCTTGCGGCATCGCCACCAGCGAATCCGCGACGTATCGACCGCATTTCTCATTCTTGGTGCCGCATTTGCATAGTAGGCCTAGAGATCCACGAAATTGCAATTGTTTTTGATAATGATAATAAATATGACGAATGTAGGCTTTATACAGCATACTGAAGTTTTCCCATTTTTTTTGACAAAACCATTTTATCTACAATTTATTTTCTTATTTATTAATTAAATAAACTGTAAAACTAATTATGATACTATTATAACGTACTCTTATATCTCAACAAGACTTTCATCATTTTAAGAAATCATCGCATTATCTTCTGGGCCCTATAAACATTTAATAATGGAAAATCAATGGCCCAATATACTTTTTCATTTAATTATTCAACTGCCCATTGACACAATATATGTTGGTGCCATCATCGGCCCTTATTGCCTTTGGCACACCGGCCCATCGACACTTATCAGTCAGTTTGTCAATCTTCTACATATTGGCCCTATAATATATTAATGGAGGCACACTGTTAAAATACCATTGGGGTGTTAACGATATAGTAACTAATATTTACCGATGTTTCATTTAGGGCCACTGTTGGAAAATCATTGGGATATTAGCTAAATAGTAACTAATATTTTTCGTGTTTCATTTAGGCTTACTGTTGGAACACCACTGGAAAACCAAGTGAATTAAAAATGTAAAAATTTTGATTTTTATTAAAAAAAATATGAATACATAAAAAACTATAATACCTATATTGCCTTGAGCACAACAAGACAAGCGAGGCACTTAAAACAATGTGGTTTGCAAATGAATTTAAAATGTCATAAGATAGTCTAACTACAAAAATACGAAACAAAGTCAGAATTAACATAACAGCTAATAATAATACGAAATATAATAATTACAAAGATTCTAAAACTATAAAATATCACCATTATATACTTTTTATTTACCAAAACACCAAAAAAACACAAAAACTGCCGAAAAACGGTACAAACTTTCCGATCACGTCATCCCTAATCATTCACAAAAATTTCCAAGCTTCTGAAAAAGTTAGGTTATGATGACACTCTTCACTTTTAGTTGTCGGTGGTTAGGCAAAGGGCAAACAAACACGATCTAACGTACGCTGAGTAACGAATAAATGCAGTGGGCCAATGCTTAATTATTAACGTTGGATTTGTTACTCAATTTAATTAATAGGCCACTGTGGATATATCATTGTCTTTTTTCTGTCGAGCCATTAACTGAGGATTAATATCGGGCCAACGAATGGTGATAGACACAGTCAATTAAAAGACGCTGACATAAGTGGGCCATCACAGTACCTTTAGAAAATCGACAAACGCTGTTTATAGGGGGTAATCAATTTTAATATTTAATTAAGGTTACCTCTTCTCACATTAAATTAAATTTAAATTATATTTTCTCTTATCCCTTAAATCTAGTCGATTTTACAAAAAACTAAGGTAAGCTAGCTTTTCGGGGGAACTGATTATAATCAAAACTTGCTGAAGGTCAGTTGCAGTAAAAAAATTTGTTATCTAAAATAAAGTTAATATCACTAGGCGAAAAGTCAAGCCTTAATTGTTTTTTAAAAAGTTTTTGATAAACAAAAAAGCCTAATTTACCTTAAAACTTTATTAACCACTCTACGTTAAAAAAAAAGTGGACCCAGGGATGGGCTGTATTTTTGCTTCCTAAACTTAAATTTAGTGGTCAGAATTTGGGTCATGAATCAGGTCAGAATTTTCCTAACGTCAAAAACAGATTTAAAACACCAAAAATACATGCAAAAATACCAGCAAAAATAGAGAAAATTAGTTTTTTATTTTTTAAATGTACATTTATTAGGAAAAGACCATAAAAAATAGACAGAATTGATGAGATCCGTCACGTCACGTTCTTTTATAACCTCAGAGAAATAATCATTTTCTCAAAATCAACCGATTTGGGCCAAAGGTAGTCGTGGTTCTCGGGAGTCGCTGATTACGAAGTCAAAGTCAGATTTGCAAAATTCAAGATGGCGAGTTTATTATCACGGACCAAATTTCAAAACTCTTCAGACTTATGCCAGATTTGGTCCATAGGGGTTTTTTGGGACGCTGGCCACGAAGTTTTTAAAATTAAAAATGGAGGATCCTATATGGCGGACAAGATTTTCAAAAATCATTTTGCCATATTGGATCCCTTACAACAGATTCGTATTCAGCGACCCCCAAAACCGCCGTATATCAAATTTTGTGCAAATTAGTTGATTTTAAAAAAATTATGATGTCTTTGAGGTTATAAAAAAACGTCACAATATATTAATTCTGAAGATCATTTTTTATTTTTTATGGTCTTTTTCCAATAAATGTCATTGGAAAACTAAAAAATTTTTTGTAAGTATTTTAGTCCTGTTTTTAGGGGTTAAGAAAAATTGTGATCTGATGGCCAAATTCTGACCCGATTTTCATGTTTAAAAGGCAAAAATTAATCGAAAACCATATATCATATCTCTAGGTCGAATACCTCTTTTTTGTAGAGATGTTATGACCAATTTCTCCTTTCCCAATATCTCACGAAATTTCAATTGTTTTTGATAATGATAATAAATATGACGAATGTAGGCATTATACAGCATACTAAAGGTTTTCCATTTTTTGGCAAAGCAACTATATCTACAAATTATGTTTTTATTTATTAATTAAACTGTAAAACTAATTATGATACCATTATAACTTACCATTATATCTCAACTGGATTTATTAAAATAAATCATTTAAAAAAATCTTGTAACACATTATTTACTGGGCTAATCAATTTTAATATTTAATTAAGCTTACCTCTTGGAATATTAAATTAAATTTAAATTATACTTTCTCCTACCCCTTAAATCCAGCCGATTTCACAAAAAAGCTAAGGTAAATCCGAATAATCTGATAATAATCAAAACTTGCCGAAGGTCAGTTTTAGTAAAAAAATTTGGTATCTAAAATACAGTTACTATTACTAGGCAAAAATCAAACCTTAATTGTTTTTCAGAAAAAAATCAAAATTAAAAGCCTAATTTACCTAAAAATTAATTAGCCCATCTACGAAAAAAATATCGGACCAAAATATGTAGTATATGGTTTTTGATGTATTTTGCCTCCTCAACTAGAATCCGTGGTCAGAATTTGGGCCACGAATCAGGTAAGAATTTTTCCTAACCTCAAGAACAGATCTAAACACCAAAAATACACGCAAAAATACTAGCAAAAATAGAGAAATTTAGTCTTTTTATTTTTCAAATGTACATTTATTAGAAAAACACCATAAAAAATAGACATCAACTCTCAAAATTGATGACTCCCGTCACGTTTTTTTATAGCCTCAAAGAAATAATTATTATCTTAAAATTAACCTATTTGGACCAAAGGTAATCGTGGGTTTCGGGAGTCACTGATTACGAATCCAAAGTCAGATTTGCAAAATTCAAAATGGCGAGTCTAATATGGCGGACCAAATTTCAAAACTCTTTTTACTTACGCCAGTTTTGGTCCATAGGGTTTTAGATCGCTGGCACAAAGTTGAAGTCAGATTTTTAAAATTAAAAATGGAGGATCCTATATGGCGGACGAGATTTTTAAAAATCATTTTGCCGTACTCAGCGATCCGTTAAACTCCCTTATACCAAATTTTGTGCTAAGAAGTTGATTTTAAGAAAATTATGATGTCCTTTGAGGTTATAAAAGAACGTCACAACACATTAATTCTGAGGATGACTTTTTATTTTTTATGGTCTTTTTCCATTACATTGGAAAAATAAAAACAAATTGTTTTTATTTTATTCGTGTTTTTTGTGAGTATTTTAGTCCTGTTTTTAGAGCTTAAGAAAATTGTGACCTGATGGCCAAATTTTGACCGATATTTGTGTTTAAAAGGCAAAATACATCGAACACCATATATCACGTCTCTGGGTCGAGTCCTTCTTTTTTGTGTAGATGTTATGAATTATTTCTCCTTTCCCAATATCTCAAAAAAACACTTTTAAAATACTCGTGTTAAAAGTTTTTTAATTTTAATTAACTTTATACCTCTCATAATTACTCGCATCTAGAGAAACTTCGGATATTATGGCTGGCGAGCTTCTTGACAGTGGTGACGCATGTCTAATATAATTTAACGAATTTGTCATAACCTAAAAAATTACATTTTAATGTGTAAAGTAATAATTTGGGGTCTTTTCTAAGACGTCCCCGTATTTTCACGACTGAAATATAATTGAAGAAAATAAAAAGTCGCTTCAACTAACCAGAACTAACCTTGACCGACTAGAACTTAAGGCTTTTGAATTTGTCTAAATTATTTATAGAAGGTATAAACAAAATTTTAACGACGTATTAGAAAAAAACCCAGGAATATATAATTACACTTTTTAAAAAATTTATAACTTTTACCACATCAAAAATTATACAAATTTTGTTTATAACTTCTATGTAGGGACCATTACGGCAAATTCAAAAGCCTTCATTTTTGGTCAGTCACGGTTAGTTAAAGTTGCTTTTTATTTTTCCAAATTATATTTTAGACGTAAAAATTAAGTCGGTACTTTTTTACATTAAATGCATAATTTAGAAAAAGCCTACTTTTCAAATTACGCACCGAGTCTCTGCATAATAAAGTATGTTTCATGTGTCAACACCGTCAAGCCATAATATCCGGTGTTTCTCTAGACGCGAGCATCATAATTTTAGGGATTGCTCTTGTGCAAAGCTGGTTGGTTATATGTAGTTTTGTTTGTGATATACTAAAGGATAAAAAGCCTAATCAAAAATTACTTAACATGCGCGCCTTGTATGTTTAAAATATCTTTTGAAATATTAACGTATAACTCCAATACTGCTCCTCGAGAAAAAGTATTTTGGTATAAATGAGCAAGAAGAATTATCATTCGTATTTTTTATAGTTTTTAGTTTATTTTACCATATAGCAAATAGGTATCTTCTAAAGGGTTTACATCATACATCTCTTCTAATTTTTCTGTAAGCGTATTTGACATCAATCCCGCCTAAAAGCAAAACAATTATAGGCGCATTGAAAGGTGGGTGTTGCGTGGTTGTAAGATTATCTTCAGTAATAATTGCTTTTCGATAGTTCTTAGTAAGTGATAAATAATCAATTAAACAAAATAATCTATAGTAATTTTTATTCGATAATTGCCAAAGTTTCCTTTCTTTTATCAGTCTTTCTAATGTTGTGTAAGTATATGCCGCAGTCTTTTAGTAAAATCCACCTCTTTATGAAGATCCTAGTCAGTTTATGAAGTGCCGGCATATACTGTACCTGACGCTGCGTGAAGTAAATAGAATCTTTAAAAAGAGACGGATTTCACTATAAGACTACTACATATATACATTTATTTGATTTTAATAAGTATACGTATTAAATTTTTTTAACTAACAGGTCATTTTAAATTATTCAGAAGTTCATAGATGCACGGTAAATTATCTTGTTTCTAATTATATGATAATTAATGCCTTAATTCATAATTTTTAAAACTTATTAAAAAATTTAAAAAAAATTAAATCGATCTAAAAACATTAACTATTTTTTTATGTAGCGGGTGTTTCTCACAGGTGGCTCCTGTAATTTTTTTTTTTTATTTTTTAAGATAAAAGAATTAAATTTTCTTTATCGGTATTTGACATAAATGTTCTTTGTTTGACCGATTCAGTTGTTTTGTATTACTTTCGTTGTGACCGGAAATAACTTTCAAGTTTTAAATGGTACCACCGGTATATTTTCTTATACTTCGATAGAATATGACGTTCTAAACACAATGACAACTTATATGCAATTTTTGGAACACCTCTGCTTTAAAATATTTATTGTTTAAAATTCCATTCTAGAGTCCTTGAATGCGTTAAAACGGTTAATTTAGATTTAGTTAACCATGGAAAAATAAAGGACCATGCACACTTTAAATGGGTTTTGGCGACCGGTAAAAATTAACCAAATTTATATATCTTATGACCTCCAAAGAACCAATTTTAATCATTGCACCAAAACTCTAAACCTACAGGGTGGGCCGCTAGAGCTGGGTATAATTTGTATCTTGCCAATTTAAAAAATAATGGTTTGCTAAGTATTACCTGTATTTAAATGGTAAATACTACAAAAACTTTAACATTTTTTTTTTCTGTATATTAACTCCTTTAACTTACAAAGTGGTATAAGGTAAAATAAAAATACAGGGTAAGCCAAAAAATAATATTTCATAGTCTAAATAATATTTTTATTAAATTGTATTTTTTATTTCAAGTAATATGGAATTAAAATTATTAAAACAATTAATTTAAATTTAAAAAACAGATTATTAAAGAACACATAATTTTTTTACTATTTTGGAATGAAATTTTTAGTCAAAATCAAATTATTGTTAAAGGAGTTACCTTTATTATTTATTTTATTAAATTTGTTTTAAAAATGTTTATGTAACTTTTTATATGAAAAATTTGAGAAGCTTTATTTGTGGTATATTAAGTTTTTTATCTCTAGTTACTGAAATATTAATAATTGCGTTTTAGATTTTAATATCTCGAACTATAAAAGCTATACGAAATTTTATTTAACAAAAATTATGTATTCTTACAAGATCTTTAATTTAATTTATATAAATTTTTTGTATAAATCCAATAAAAAGAGTTATAATAAAAAAATTAAATTTTTAGGATTAACTAAAGTTAAGTTATAACTTAAAAAGTTATATTAACTCAACTTTTTACTTTAATATTTCTCCAATTAAAAATTTTTGTAAAACTTAAAAAATAATAATAATCTTTACTTGGTTATATAACATTTTTACAAATATGTTACAGTCTTTGAGATATTAAGAATTATGTAAATCATCACATACTATATATTATATATATATATATATATATATATATATATATATATATATATATATATATATATATATATATATATATATATATATATATATATATATATATATATATATATATATATATATATATATATATATATATATATATATATATATATATATAATGATTATTTTTATAATGACATCACCTATACATTTATTTATAAAAATTTATTTCTTTTTATATTTTAAAATAGTATTATACAGAACCTCGTATATACTGATGCACTTGCCTTAGTGACCTACTATATCGAGAATTTGATCATAAACATTCAAAATGT
>JAHBCN010027229.1:0-10184 GCA_019359885.1 Listronotus oregonensis | reverse complement strand
ATAAAAAAAATATTATAAACAAAATATTTTGTATTAGACATAAAAAAAAAAAAAAAACTATTAAAAAAAAAAAAATATTTTTAAGAGGTATTAGAAAATACAAATATTTTATCTGGTAAGTAACTTGCAGAATAAAAATTATTTTTATTTTTAAAATAAAATGAACAAATATTTCGACAGTTCAGTAATAATATTAATTTTGTTTTTCAAACTCGTGAATTTTAAAAAAGCAATAATTGTTATATAAAGAACAACTTTTTCGTTTTAAAATTTTCCCTGACACGTTGTAAATTTTTTTTATCCCCAAATTTTTAAAATTTTTAAAATTTAAAAAAAATTTTTTTGGTTTTAATTGTGCCAAAAAATGTATTTTATAAAATGTTTTTGTGTAAGTTCAAATTATTTTAATCTGGCTTTAAAACCAAAGGGTTTTTTTTTTTACTTAGATTAGGCAAAAATACCACCCATTTTTTTTTTAATAATATTGGCTTCACAGACTAATTTTATTTAATTTTAAAAATTTTTTTTTATTTTAGGGTTTTTTAAAAGGGAAATTGTTTTAAATTTAAAATACTAGAAGTATTTTAGTATTCAACAATATTTAATATATCTTAAAAGTGGTTTGAAAATAATGTTTTTTATTATATGTTTGATGATCTAGGTACTTAAAAAACAATTTTACAAACCCAAAAAATTATGATTTAATAATAATTACAGAGTAAATTATTTTGCTTTAAGAAACTTTTTTAAAAAACTTAAATAAAAAGTGCTTTTGCCCAAATTGTGAAGGAAAAATATCTTTATTTCAAAAAACTTAATGCTAAGGTAATTTCAAAAATAAAATTTTTTTTTAAAAATTTTAAAAAGTCTTTCCCTTTTTGCAAGTGCACAAGTCTTAACCCTACAGTATTATTTAAAAAATTTAAACAACAATACAAAAAAATCATCATAGCAATACTACTTTATTAATTTTCTGTTTTGTACCACTAAGGATGCTTACACAGGCCAAGCTATTTTGACGATGACACCATTGTGGCGGATTGGCCCACCTGGACACCGAAAAAAATCCCGCTACTTACACTGAGTTTGACTCAGGCTGCCCAAAATATTACATGACTTTTAAGATTAAATTTTATTATGTTCTGCTTGAATTTTATCCAAGGCCGTGGACTGTAATCGGCTCCTTAACACCATCGTTTGGGATCCCGAACAATGTCTCATCCAAAATGTATATAATAAAAGTTTAAGACGTTTAGTTTGTTTTATTGGGGATACTTTTTCAATTTTTTGAAAATCCCCCGGTGGGGGGGGGGCTGACCCTCTCCAGCCCTATTGAACCCCTATGAACTTGCAGATCGCCTGCAACAAAAAAGAAAAAAATCCCCCAAAAAACCCAAAAAATCACAAATACTAGTCTACTAATTTCCTAAGTTTTTAGACCAAAAATTTCTTAAAATTTAGTTAAATTTTTGTTTTAGTTTCTGTCTTGACAACGGTGGCCAACTTGCCACCGAAACGTAGACTAGTATTTGTGATTTTTTGGGTTTTTTTGGTTTTTTTTCTTTTTTGTTGCAGGCGATCTGCAAGTTCATAGGGGTCAATAGGGCTGGACAGGGTCAGCCCGTATACCCCGAGACCCGGACCAAGAGGGTCCCATTTTTCAAAAAGTACTAAGGCCAGTATCTTAAATAAAACAAACTGAAACATGAATCCGCCACAAAACTATAGAACATATTTATGTTTAAGATGGTTGTAGACAAAATCAATTTTTGTCGGAATCTCTCTTTCCACAGATAAAGTACATCTTAGCCAACGTAGAAAGGCGCAAGCCTATGTAAGAATTACTAAGTTAGCATAGTACTCTAAAATAAAGGACAGGTATATTTTCATTTGACGGAAATTTCATCTTTAAGAAAGCAAAACGAAGGTTTTCTTTCGTAGCAAATTATACTGCTTAAACTCTTCTAATACTTGCGGCTTGACCTAAAGTCAAAACTAGAATACCTATGGCCTATAATCGACAATACTTTTTAATAAAAACGTATATTTATTTTATTTCATACTATACCTTAATATACTACATTACGTGGTCAGTTTAAGTCCGGGAAATGGTACATCACTAGGCCGGTAAGGTGACTTTACCGGACTGAAACTGAAATTTAGTATTATAGTATAATATATACTATATAAATACACAGGGTTAATTCTGAACATTTTTTATTATACAAATTTCAATAAAATTAATTTTAAACGTTAACGGTAATACTACAGTTTGAGCTCTTTGAATCTGTTGATTTTTTTCCTAGTAAGCACTTTTTTGGTTTTTGGTTGATACCCAAAGACTCCTTTTTTAGGAAAGCTATTACTTTCGAAAATTTGGAGATATCTACGTTCTCATTGACCATCAACCTTGATTTTACCATAGAGTATTTACCTTAATTACCTTATTTTGACAATACTGACACCTTCATATTATCCGAATATTTACACTTTAATTTACTTATCAAGAAAAGATATAATCGTATGAAATAAAACGTTTTACGATACACGATACCAAATTACTATTACGGTCCCAAATATTAATTTTTAATAAAGCAAGCTGCAATCATATTTGGATGGATTTTACAAAAACTTATTAGTAAAAGCACAGTATTTTTTACAAGGCATATAAATCAGACGATAATGCTTTAACTAATAATGTCATTAATCGTGCCAAGGTTTAAATTTATTTTTAGGTTTTATAATCTTACAGATTAACGAAACATGTTTTTGTGTTCACATTTCGTTTAAATTATTTTTGGAAGTCATGCAAGCACATGAATCTTAACAAAAATGTTTTTGCTACGGGAGTGTAGACCAGGGTGAAAAAACACATATTTCGTGGTTAGTGGTTTAAGTATAATACATTGTTAACGTTTTAATACACCTTAATACATATTATAAATAAACAAAATATATTTGTATGTGAAACATTTATTTCATAATGCATTATTTTTAAACAAAATAGCATGTTTTACCTCAAAATAGATTCGCCTTCTAGCTCTATTAGGTATGTGAAAATTCAAAGGTTAGAATTAAAAATTTGATCATTTAAAGATTTTTCTACTTTGCGTTTCTGCTCTTCATTTTTATTAAATGTTTGTTGGGTATATTATACAGCACATTTTTTTTTTCATTAATAACCAATGGAATTTTATTGACACCTCGATTATGAATAAATATATTTTGTCATATCTTGACATTTAAAAATCCGGCAATTACAGATTTAAAATTTAGGGTAAAAAAACGTTTAATATTTTTGTTTTTAAAATTTTAACTAACAATAAAGAAGCTGTTACAAGAGTATGGTAATAATGAAATAAACCTTATTACATTAAATAACCATTTTATTTTAAAATTATACATTATTATACAGGGTGAGTCGGCAGGAACGCACCAAACTCTAAGTGAGTTGGTATTGAACACGTGAAAATAATTTAAAAAAAACTTATATGTTCTTATCCGATTCTTATTTGTTTTCAAATTATAGTGTAATTAAAATGTTTTAAATAGTTAACTGTTTCTTATCACAAATGCTGTAGGTATCGATTTGTTCCGTGTTGTTGTTTTGACATGTGTTAGTATCAATGTCAGTGTGTTTGACGCATTTATTTTAGAGTTCATACGATTAAAGTCTTATAAAATGCCAAGCTACATTTTGAAAACAAATGAAAATCGTATAAGAACATATGGGTTTTTAAATTATTTTTACGTGTACAATACACTTCTGGAGTTTGGTGCGTTCCTCCCGACTTACCCTGTATATTGTTATTTAATATAAAAATTTAAAATAGCACCCCATTAAGTAAATAGACAGGATATTCTAGGATTACTGTAAATTTTTAAAGGCTTCTAAGAAAGGATCCTATTTTTAATGAAACAACATTAAATGACATACCGTATACTAAATGATTAGATATTTAAAACACTAGACTTTAAAGAAAATTTTACAAAAAAAAAAAATGATAAATTTTATAAATTAATAATATCCTAAATATTTATAAATTTATGCATCCATTAGGAAAAAATATCTAAACAAAATCTAGAAAAAAATAAAGAGTGAGTTCTCTTGCCCTTTAAAGGACTCGTGAAGTCTTAGTACGTTTCGAGTTCTGGGCGGTGAGTCAGTTTTCCATCTTCCTCCTCCTTCTTTCTCTTTTAGTTTTCCTTCTTCCTCTTCTTTCTTTTTTTCTTTTCCTTTTTTTTTTTTTTTTCCACTCTACTAAAATTTGAAAATAATTAAGCACACCGCGAAGACCGGAGGTAAAATACCCTCCATTCGGTTCTCCGGGCGGGTACATTTGGGGGCCACCATCGAAAAGTCTGATATCGTTTACAAATATATGTGGGCTTAACTCTAACGAAAACTCTGTTCACCATTATCTTCAATCCTCCAAACCCCACATACTATTTCTTCCCGAAACCCAAATAAGTCCCAAAACAGCAACCAACCACCTCCTTTTCCTAGGTTATGAACTCATTTCATCTTTTCGACCCCATGGCGGCGTTTGTGCTTACGTTCGCAACGACCTGGCTTGTGTTAGGGTTTCTAACCTCGAATCGGGTAGGCCTGATATTCTTTGGCTTAAACTTACTTTCAGATCTTCTACTAAATTCATCTGCTGTATATACCGGTCTTCGTCTGACAATTCCTACAACGAGTTCTTTGATTTCCTTTCAATAAAGATCGGCAATATTATTTCCCAGTTTCCATTGGCCGAAGTAATCGTCCTCGGGGATTTTAATGTTCATAATAAGGATTGGCTAGGCTCCACAAAAACTGATACAAAGGCAGAGCAGCGAAAATTCGCAATCAGCAACTCGCTCACCAATGTAATTATGGAACCTACCTATTTTCCTAGGGTTCCCACCATAATTCTAACCCCCTAGATCTCTTTCTTACTTCCACCCCGAACTCTATCAAGCATCAGTAACTGCTCCCCTTGGTCGCTCTGACCAGGGTTTTGGGTCACCGTATCATACTCCACTCATTTTGAGGCAACTGAAAGCATACCGCCACGAACCATCTGGCACTACAATTCGCCGACTGGGATGGTCTAAGAGATTTCTTTGCCAGCTACCCTTGGAATCCTACCTGCTTTTCTACTCACGATCCTTCAGAAATATGTAAACAAATTACCGAAACAATTCAACTAGGCATTGAGACCTATATTCCCCACACTAAAAGAACCCTAACTTCAAATCACAAACCGTGGTTTTCTAAATCCTGTGACAAAGCCAGACTTTTAAAACTTCAAGCCCACAAAAGTTTCTTCAAAACCCCAGTCCGAAAATCGACAGGCTAGCATCGAAGCAGAAATCAGTATAATCAGACCATCTCAGATTGCAAAAGACCGTTTTAACAATCGAAAAAAGATAAAGTTCTCTCTTGCTCAAATGGCAGTAAAGCTTTTGGTTCTTTGCAAAAAATGTTAGTCAGAACTTTTGCACAAATTCTTTTCCACACCTAATCTCTGAAGATGGAATTGTCTCTACCTCCAAAGGAAAAGCCGAACTATTTGCCAAACAAATTGCTGCCAATTCTACGCTTGATCCTCCTATTAATCTTCCTCTTGTTGTTCTCCCGAGCTTGCACCCATCTTAACTCGCCTCTTTCGAATCTCTTACGACACGGGCATTTTCCCGGAGAGTTGGAAAGCTGCACGTGTGCAACCTAACTATAGACCTATATCTCTTCTTTCAGTTGTTTGCAAGGTAATGGAAAAATTAATTAATTCCCAAATCTTAAAGTATCTGGAAAAACATAAGATCTTACATGATAGACAATATGGATTCCGTCACAGTAGATCCACAGCTGATCTTCTTTCCTTTGTCTCACACAACTGGAACAAGTCCCTTGAGTTTCTTGGTGAATCCCAGGTCGTTGCTCTTGACATATCCAAAGCTTTCGATCAGGTCTGGCATGATGGACTTCTTAACAAACTTTCTTCTTACGGTCTTCCACCTAAGCTTTGCTCTTGGCTTTCCAGTTTCCTTTCTAATCGACGTATATCAGTTAGTGTAGATGGTCATTCCTCCAGCTTCTACCAAATAAATGCTGGGGTGTCCCAGGGCTCAGTGCTGGCACCCACGCTGTTTCTTCTACACATTAACGATCTTCTCTCTTCCACAATCAATCCCATTCATAGTTTTGCTGACGATAGTACCCTCCACTCTATATTCATTTCTTAAACCACCGTGTAATTCTGATTTTGAAAACAAGCGCAGTTCAATGCAGATATCTCTTTCACAAGACCTCAAACTTATCTTGGATTGGGGCGCCAAAAATCGTGTTGAGTTTAATGCCTCAAAAACACAGTCCATGTTCGCTGTCGCGAAAAAAGTCTGCGAATGCTCATCCCTTACATATGAGCGGCCAAGTTCTGCAGAACAAAGAGTCGTTTAATCTAGTCGGCGTTACTTTTGAGAATAACTCACTGGCACAAACACATTTCATCCATAGCTTTGGCAGCTTCAAAAAGATTGGATTCCTCTTTCGAGCAGAAAATATTTCTCTTCTTCCAATCTGTACACTCTGTATGTATCCCAAATCAGACCCCTTTGGAATATTGTTCTCATGTCTGGAGTGGCGTCCCCTACAACACTTAGCCTTCTGGACTCCATTCAAAAAATAGCTGTTCGTCTTATTAATGATCCAACGCTCACAGAAAGGCTTCCTCTTCTTGCCCATCGTCGAGCTGTAGGGGATCTGTCGCTCTTCTATAGGTACTTTCACGGCTTCTGCTCAGAGGATTGGCCAGTATTATTCCTTCTCGGCAGCTCCCAACAGAAAACACTGGTGCAACTTTTATGCATCCTTTTACAGTTCAGAGAGAGGCCCCGAACTTCCCGCTTTCTTCGTCCCTTTATTCCTAGAGTGTCAAGACTATGGAACCTGCTGCCCGCAGAAGTTTTTCATTCTCCTCCCAATCTCCAAAAGTTAAATCCCGTGTGAACAAACTCCCCTCCCATAAAAACACCCACACATATTAGGCATCAGCAATTGGGTTCCCAAGATTAAAAAAAAAAAAACAAAAAATATAATTAGGTAAAAATCAAATAATTAAATATTTTATTTCTATTGGCGTTATTAATATTGTGTATTTATCTGGCTAATTGAACTACAATCTCAATAAGTTTTTGACTATTAAAATATACTAAGAATATTGTTAGCTTCCCCAATTCCGGACCATTTAAGGGATATTAAATTGGGCTTTTCCCATTCCCCGAATAAGAAAAAAGACCACGGGGAAGCCCTACTAAAGATGGAGAAACATCCAAAAGATCTGGCTATCTTTGAGATAGCCAAACAAGAATGGAGGGAGATGACCCATGACCGATCAAGGGGAGAAAGATAGTCAAGGTGGGTCTTCCTGGGTTGTAGGGGCTCCCCCGGAGAAAGTAAGTATTTACTTAGACAAAGCATGAAGTGTGTAGTGTCCTACCATTTTTTTTTCTTTCTATTTTGTAAAAAGTCCATATTCTTTGCAGTACTAATTAGAACTTATCAATTTAAGGAAATACTATCCTAATATCTCCAACACGAGAACAGTTCTCATCCTTTAAAACAAATATGTATCTTCATAATAAAATATGATACTCATTATAATAAAAGGTTACCAAGTGAAAATAGCAGTTATATATTGGGTTTTTTTAAAATTATCTAACATTACAAATGGTATTAAAAATTCTTTTAAAAAGCCATCTTAACTGCCCCCAATAAAGAAACCGTAAAAGTATAATTGGTTTTTTAAATTGAATTTTAAAGTTTAATGAAACTTATTTTAAAGTCGTACTTAACAAAAGCCCTCAATTTAACTGAAACTGGAAACTTTTTGGTCAATTCTCAATTGTTACTACTTTTAAAGGAATTAAAAAAAAAACAAATGCAGTTTGAACCGTTTTGTGGGAAAACTCTTTTGAAGAAAGGTTTCTATTCTACAGAAAAAAAAGGATTTTTTTTACAGAAACTGCAGTCCATTTCAAAAAAACAAGCATCTTAGATTTTGATATTTGCTCCCTTTTCGGGATAATAATTTTTCTTTAAATAATATTTTATTTGGATATTTTGCTTTCTGTATTTAATGGTTTATTGGACCGGTTAATTTTTTTAGCTTATTTAAAATATTCAAAATTTTTTTTTTTATTTGTCAGTTTATTTTATTTTGGTAAAATTTAAGTACGGTCGTAAACGCAAAAGTCATTAAATTTTATTTTGATAAATAATGACATCTTAAAATTTCCGTAAGGTTACATATTTTGTATTTAAATGTCAATTTTTAGAAAAATGGACATTTATCTTAAAACGATTTTTAGTTAAAAAAAAAAAAATTATCAATGCAGCAGATAAAAACTTTACAAAAAATTATTAAACTTGCGAGAGGATAACTTTTTCGCTGCGGTGATTTGTAACGCCCGTTACTCTAGTGCATATCGATTAACTTCAAACTCACAATAAATCTTTGTATATTGTGTTTATTTTTGAAAAAAAATACAGGGTGTTTCAAAATCAATGTTTTTATTTTTTTTCAGCAACTTATATAACCAAACATGGCAATTTAAAAATTAAGAAAATCCCAAAATGTAATTTAAGAAACATTTAAAATAAAACCAATGCAATTAAAATCACCATAATACATTACATATTTTTGGTTAATAATATATTTTAAAAGTCGATTAACCAAGTCCCATTTTTATAATTACTGGGTGCTCAGTAAAAAAAAAGAAATTCAGAACACCCTGTATGGTATTTTTTCTGGTAAAAGTACTACAATTTTTTTCAGTTTTAGAAAATATTAATATCTACGCCAGTAATAACTTAAAAAAAAAACAGAAAAGTATTAAAATAAATGTCCATATTTTTACAAATCTTATGACTTTTGCGGTTTTACCACGCGTTATTAAATTTTCCGAAATAAAATTTGAACTGACTAATAAAAAGGATACTAATAAACATACTTATAAACCGTTAAAATAGCAGAAACATTAAAAAATCAATATTAAAAAATATATATCTTGGAAAACGAGGTATATTAAAAATTTGAGAAAATAATTCTTTTAAAATATGATGTAATTAAAAAATAAAAAAAGTGAAGTGTTTTTTAACAAAATTTTTAAAAAAGAGGACTGTTCCTTTTTAACCTGTTTAAATAAAACAAGAAAAACATTAGAAAAATTGGAATAGCTATCTTTGTTTCGGATTCTACCTACTTAAAAAATTATTTTTTTTTTTAGAAAGTGTCTGCTTTAAAAAAAGGTGTCTATTTAAAGTTTTATCTAGTTTACAATTAATATATATTTTAAAATATTTTTAATATTAAATTTAAGACAAAAGCAAATATGGGTTTCCATACTGTAAATAAATTAAGTTTTGTACGTAAGAATGTACAAAATGGCAGGCATGTTTTTTCTGGAAATCCGTCGGAAAGATGTATATGACAAGAATCAAAATATACTTTTTCGTAAAACAGACTGGAACATTTGTCAAATTTAACAAAAATATATTTTTTTCTTTTTAAATTTTTAAAAAAAAAGTTTATAAAAAAAAAAAATTAAATTCAATTTATTTTCAGCGACTGCAAAATGCATTAATCATGTTTAAAAAGGGCAAAAAAAAAGGCCAAAGCGTAGTTTTGTACGTGATTTTTGGGATTCTGTAGATTTTTTTTGGGATCTCCATATTTACCTTGAAAAATATCGTGCTATGATAAAACATCACGTTTAATTAAGTTAAGTTTGGTTTAATAGTTTTTGCATAATATCTTGCAATCCAATTTTGTTTAAAAAAATGATATTTTGCAAATGGAGCAAAAGTCTGGAATATTTATCGTGGACATTTGTTTTTTTACATTATATAGAGATCTTAAGCTTCTAAACATTTTTTAAAAGTAAAAACCGAGCATTTGGAGTTCTCAGAAATCGTTTAAAGTTTTTTAATATTTTTTTCTTGAATTATGTTAATTATCTTCACAAATCATTAATTAAAAAAATTTTGGAATATGGTTTAAAAGTACTTAAAAATAACTTATTTTTAGTATATTAAAATCGTCAATCGGTCATTGGTGTCTAAGATACAAGCTGCTAAAAATAACCGCCGTTTACGGCAAATCCTTAAACAATAATAAATATTAAATTTTCACTGATTT
>JAHBCN010027228.1:0-10176 GCA_019359885.1 Listronotus oregonensis | reverse complement strand
AAAGGATATGTGTTCGGTTGCAAATTTTTAAAAACCCCGGTCCAAACCCTATTAACCTTAATAGACTTCTAATAAAGTTATTAGTGCTGTTTAATGTACATATTTATTGAACATTTTCCATTGGTTTAACTCTTTATAAGGCTATAAACATCCTTAATAAAATTACTACTTTAGTGTTTTTATAACCTTTCTTGTCCATTTTTTTTTTTTGGAACAATTAAGTGACTGATTAATTAAATTAAATTTTAAAAAGGTAAAAAATGCTAAAATTAAATATTTATATATATTTATATATATATATATATATATATATATATATATATATATATATATATATATATATATATATATATATATATATATATATATATATATATATATATTATATATATATATATATATATATATATATATATATATATATATATATATATATATATATATATATATATATATATATATATATAAAAAAACATATATATATATATATATATATATATATATATATATATTTTTAAAAAAAAAACCATTTCATGAACCGAATGCCCAGTTCATGAAATGAATATCTATACCAAACGACACGGTATTACAGACGGACAAAAAATCATCCAGTTTTTGTACTGTATATTTGAATTTATCTATTTACTGTAATACAGTAATGACTCAATATAATGTTCATGCCGGGGGCCCTTTTTTTCATCACAATTTTTTGTGCGCATGCGTCAGTATCAGCCTTTTTTTTCGTACTTTTTTTTGTAAACAAGCATGTTAAAGGGCCTGTAAACACAT
Organism: Listronotus oregonensis; assembly: GCA_019359885.1. Classification (NCBI taxonomy): domain Eukaryota; kingdom Metazoa; phylum Arthropoda; class Insecta; order Coleoptera; family Curculionidae; genus Listronotus; species Listronotus oregonensis. The sequence continues at coordinate 9,387 of JAHBCN010027228.1, read as the reverse complement.
AATTAAAAAAAAAAAAAAATTAAAGAAGGTATAGTTATTAAAAAAAAGAAATACGAAAATAAAAAAAAAAAGTGCCTTAATTAGCAAATAGGTTTTTTAATCGATTATTATAATGATATCAGTACGAAAAGGAACGAAGAAGCGGTGTTGTTATGAAGTATGTAAGAGTGATACACGCTATAAATCATTTAAATACAATACAATTTAATCAATATAACAATTGTATATATGTGGTAGGCCTAATTAGAATAAAATTATAGATATTTTTTGGGTTTGTTAAGAAGTAATGTGCCTAACCCCCAATCACTCACTTCTTTTTTCCCCTTTTTTTAAAAAAGTCCATGACATTTAAGCTACCTTTTTTAAATTTTTCAATTATGGGCTTCAACTGAATTTTTAAAACAGTGAAGCACCATCAACGGTTTTTTTTAGTAAATGATTTAATTGGGGGGATAATACTGCATTCCTAGCCATTGTCGATCAAAACAGTACGAAACTTTTTAATTGGCGCCATTTCAACATGGCGACGCGCATGCGCTTGTCACATGATGAAAAGGCCTATTCAAAACACCGATGACTCATTGCTTCACTACGTGGGCAAAAGCCAAATATACAGTACAGAAACTGGATGATTTTTTGTGACCAGATGGTGTAATAAAGTCTTGCTTCTTTAGGAGATAAAATTACATATCCATTTCATGAACGGGGAAAAATTTCCCCAAAAATTTACTGGCAACAAGATGTGTGGCCCTTGAAAAAATCTTTTAAATTTTTGAAAATTTAATAAATGAGCCATTACCGATTTGAGAAAGAATCATATTTTGCCCTTCTTCATTTTGGGTAAAAATTTCACCAGTTCGCCAAAGCGTTGGACCAGGAAGGAGAATGTTTAAAAAAACATTTGTAGTACGTTGCCTAAGATGAGCATGGAAAAATTAAAAGCTGGAATTTTCGATTGCCCTTAAATTCGAACACTGATAAAAGATACTAACTTTATAGGACCTATGACTGACACGTGAAGCTGGGCGGGGTTTTGTGTTGCTGGTAGAGAATTTTCTAGGAAACCTATAAGGAATTAAATTATAAAAAATTGTGCAAAATATGTTGGAAACTTTAGGAATGTAGGAGAAATATGATATAAAATTATTTTTTACAGTCACCAATAAGGAATGGGAAAAGCGCTTTCATCAAGATCTGAAAGTAATGAAAGAAAAGTATCAGGGTAAAAATAAAAAAAGACAAGCTTATAAAAAGCTTATATACATTATAAAGGGTGTTTCTCGGATGTTTTACATTTTTTCTTTTTTTTTAATTTTTGTAAATTGTAAATGCAAGAAATGTGTCCGAAATACTGAATAATTGTTGTAGCAGTTGAGACACATAGCTACTAGTACAGTAAATGAAGGTGTGGACCTGAAGATCTGGTTGGGCCGTCACAATTTTTTTTTAATTTGCAGGTATTAATGTATACAGGGTGTACTATTTTCGTGTGTTTTACGGGTTTCCGCTTATGAATGAAGTTCAAGATGGGTTTTCGCGACACAAGCTACTTTTTTGTCAAACGAAAGATGCCGCAAACAGATTTGTCCTAGCCCCTTAGTTTTCGTACAGGGTGATTTTAAAAAAGTTGTATTTTCGGTTACCCCAGTATCTCAGGTATCTGATAACTTATCGAAAAGAAAAAAACGGGCCCTTATAAAACTTTTTACGCAGAATACAGTGGCGTACTTGAAATTTTTCTCGGAGATATTAGCCAAAGTTGCACTTTTTTAAATGGAACACCCCGTATATTTTTTCGTCATATTATTTGCCACACTGAGAGCTTTCTAAAGATATAATATAGTCGAAACTTATTTTTATAAACGGCATGAAAACATGCAATTATTTACTTTTTAACATAGGCGGCTTTGGTTTAAATTAATGACAGTCAAATTAATCAACGTCAAATGATTGCTATTAAATTTTTTAATGCTAGTTTCTAGATTATCGTTATCATTTATCTAAAAAATATAGCACAAAACCAAAATTTTTAAACATTTTGAAAAGTATGATATGAATAGATGTTTCATATTATCCAACGAAGACGTCGATGAGGCGGTGGAGCTTTATCTAAATAGGTACGTTAGAAGAACGAATAATATTTTTTTCAAATTTGACTTTTTTTCTCGATTTCTATATAGATATCCTGAAAGAACAAAACAATCTAATTCAATATGGGTCATTTAATAAACCTAGGCCAAAAAATTATAGTAAAGATAATGAAGTAGCTGAAATAAATGTTTTGGCATCAGTTAAAATACCCCAGGGACATCTTGCAGGCAAATAGAAGAAAATATCGGAGTATCCAAAACAAAAGTCGAAAAAATATTGAAACGACATAAATTCAAACCTTACAAGTATAAACTTGTGCACAATCTTCATCCTGGCGATCCTGAGCGGAGAGTGGAGTTTTGTAACTGGTTTCTCAATATGTGTGAAAGACAGAATAATTTTGAAAGGAAGATCATTTGGTCGGACGAAGCCCATTTTACCAGTGCGGGTATCCTCAATAGGAATAACTCAAGGTTTTGGAGCCAGGAAAATGAACACGTTATTTTTCCCAGGGAAGGCCAGGGAAGGTTTGGATTCAATGTTTCTTGTTTCATTTTGGGGAAAAGAATTGAATATTGTATTTACCAAGGGAATTTGAATTCTGATAGATACATACAAATCTTTCAAGAAAAAGCAATGACTATTATGGAAGATATTCCCTTGGTTCAAGTAAATGACATCTATTTCCAACAAGATGGAGCTCCGGCTCACAACTGAGTGATACAACACTGGTTGGAACAGCACTTTCCTAATTGATTTATAGCCACGCACGGACCTATTCGATGGCCACCACGGTCTCCGGACCTCTCAGTTTTAGATTATTTTTTGTGGGGATATTTAGAAGGTAAAATATACTCGAGGAGGTATGAAACAATTGAGGAATTAAAAGAGGCCACGGAAAATGCCTTTAGAGAGTTGCGAGCCTGCTCTTTCATATTTGAAAATGCTTTAAGAAGACTACAGGCGCTATGCCAACAATGGATAAGACATCATGGTCACCAATTCGAACAGTATTTATAAAATTAGTAGTTAAGTTTGTCTTTTAAGGCTAAGAACAATTCTAGCGTAAAATTGTTATTTTTATCCATTAGGTTGTCTTGTTAATAAATGTTTATATTACTAGATTATTTTTTGGTGCGAGAAGGCATTTGACGTTGATTAATTTGACTGTCATTAATTTAAACCAAAGCCGCCTATGTTAAAAAGTAAATAATTGCATGTTTTCATGCTGTTTATAAAAATAAGTTTCGACTATATTATATTTTTAGAAAGCTCTCAGTGTTGCAAATAATATGACGAAAAAATATACGGGGTGTTCCATTTAAAAAAGGTCAACTTTGGCTAATATCTCAAAGAAAGTAAATGCGTAAAAAGTTCTATAAGAGCCCGTTTTTATCTTTTCGATAAGTCAGATACCTGAGATACGAGGGGTAACCGAAAATACAACTTTTTTAAAATCACCCTGTAGCGAAGAAACTCAAAACACGACAAATCTGTTTGCGGCATCTTTCGTTTGACAAAAAAGTAGCACGGTGTCGCGAAAATCGCATCTTTGTAACTTCACTCATAAGCGAGAAAACCCGTAAAACACACGAAAATAGGACACCCTGTACAATCATCTCTAAAAATGTATGGAAAATGTCAGCTAAAATGGCCCTTAACAACCGTTTTCAATATTTTGGCCGATATTTCTCCTGAATTATGACACTACAAAACAAAAATAAAGAGCTGTTTATTTATTAGCTGCAAAAATGATTCCCATCAGTTTTTTCGAAAGTTTGATAGTTTTTGAGATAATTGGCCATAAACGCGCCGCGTATTTTTTGTTTCTGCCCCGCATCTCGAAAAGCGCTCTAAGCTACTTACACTTCCAAGCGGACGGACAAATTTTTAAATTACTTACGTAAAAATGCATATTTTTGCATAATTAAAAGTTCATATGAAAGAAGGATTTCCGGGCTTTTAAGGGGCCATTTTCGGGCTCTTGCGGACATTTTTCTATCTATTATATTTTCAGAGGTCAATGTACACATCAATACCTGCAAATTAAAAAAAAATGTGACAGCCAACCTGATCTTCACGTTTGGGGTCTCTTCGGACTTCATTTACTGGACTATACACTCTTAATATTACGCAATATTACGCGACTACTGAAACAGACTAACTAAATACTAAATAGTTAACATAGAGCGCCGACTTTTACTTGGTAGCGCCATCCAACGGTTTTTAACTCGAAAACCTCCAAGCGCGTCCAGATTATCAAGTTGCGTCTGAGCTATTATTGAGGCTATTGCGCACCTTAATTAGCATGAGTCCAGATAAAAGAGGTTCTACCTACTGTAATTACATACATTAATCATACAACAAAATATCAACATATACTTATTTATTATTACGATAGTTTAGAAAGAAAGGGTTATGTGGAGTATTATTTTTTTAGCCATTTGAGTTATTCTACATTTAAAATATTTTAAAATACAGTCATGATTTTTTTTATTTTTTAATGTAAATTTTAAGGTTACTTTGCTATAGCAATAGCCGTTATTAGCCAAAGGAAAATAAATACGTAATTATAACACATTTTTTTTTTTGTATTTCTGTTTTTTAATTTTATAGCTAAAATCAACACTTAATTAAATAAATAACTTGCTTACTGGCACCTAAAAAATATTGAAGATTTTTGGATAGCAGGTTTAAAAAATAGTTTTTTTTTTAAATAACGTAAAATTTTCAGTGGTTCAACAAAAAAAAAGCAAATGCTTAAGTGCTCTAAAGAAGCCGAAAGATAAATTAACCAGCGGCGGTAATTTAAATTTAGTATAAGCGTGTTTGAACTGTTTTAGCTTTTGTCCCTTTTTCATCACCTCTTCTTAATTTATGTGTCGGAGGAATTTTAAATATTTCATGCCACAACATTGCTGGCAAAATTAATTTTGTTTCTTATCTTTTTTAAACATTGTTTAGTTACACAAAAATATATACCTATATTTTGATGTATAAAATTTGCCTTTTTGCTATTAAAATCTTGGTAAAAAATTATAGTTCCTAGACAAAATATCTTTTGGCAGTACTACAGATAGTTAAATTATTAAGCTAATATTTTATTAAATAAAAATAAAAAAAGCTAAACATTCATGTTTAACACGTATATAAAATTGACTAGCTTAACTTAAAAAATGCAACAAAATAAGGATCAAAATTAACGGCTTTTAATAAATTAAAGTGCACTAACAATTTTAGAAATCTAAAAAACTGTGGGCGTGCAAGGTTTCGAATTTAGCAGACCCATAATCAAAGAATTACTTTTTTAATGAATAAAATAGATAGAAATTAAGTGCTGATTAAGTGCTTTAAGGAACTTAATAAAAATGTAAAATATTTTTCTAAATTAATCAAAGAATTATATTTCTTCGGGATTTTAACCGGTATCGGTACAACGATCAAAGCTTACAAACTATAGTGAATATGACGTAAAAAACTCACTATGTCGTAATTGCTATACTAAAAGTGCAAAAAAAATTACAATTGTTAAATATATAAAAAAATATATGAATGTTAACTTAAAGATATTATTATATTTTTGCCGACAATACTAGGTTCAAATTTCGCGGCAATAGATAATTTAATTTGTTTTTAACAAACAAGCAATTTCTAGTTATTTATGGGCACATTCAACGCAAGACATTAGAAGGAAAAATAAGCCGAAATGCAACTTCCCTATAGCTCAAAGAAACTCAACAAAAATTTAATTTTTTAAGTTACAGATTTTTACTGAAAACGCGGTAGGAACTTATTTATGAAAATGATTTTGCGATAAGTAATTAGCCGCATAAAATTAAATCTAAAAAATTTCTTTGTTCATATCACGTCAGGACCGCTAGTATTGGATTTTATAGCGGTACAGCTTGCAAAACATCTTTTGAGAGACTCGCAAACCTCAGCTTATTTAAGTACTCATTAAGTCCAAATGGATAGAATCAAAAATAAGTCAGCATGTACCTTCCTACAGTAATAAAAATCTTACGAATTTTTGGCACCGATACCTAAGAATTTTTGGCGGTACAGTTTAGATAAAAATTTTGAGAGAGTCGCAACTCCCAGCTCATTTAACTGCTCATTAAGTGCAAAACAATAGAAAAAACAAGTCAAAATGCAACTTCCTCCCGCCATAAAAGTCACACGAATTTTAAAGTAGTGTCAAGCATACAGAGTGTAACATAAATATGGAACGCTCGAAATACCTCCCACACCGTTTATCATTTTTTATAAAACTAGTATTATTTTAAAATTACACCGGATCGAAACTCCCATGCCATTTACCTTAACCAAACTAAAAAAACAACTTCTCCCGCCAAAAAGTCACAGAATTTTAAAAGTAGTGTCAAGCACCAGAGTGTAACATAATATGGAACGCTCGAAATACCCCCACCGTTTACCATTTTTGAAATTGTATTATAGGTTTAAAATACACCGGATCAGTTCGTCGATGCCAAGTTTACCGTTTTTCTGAAATCGAATGGAACTTTGTTTTTTTAAACGGAACACCCTGTATTCAATTTTTTAAGTTCTGCTTAAAATTGTGTATACTTTTTTGAAAAAAAGTATTTTTTTCTAACGATAACAGTTTCTAAAAGAATTAAGATTAAAATAATACTTAATGTATTTTACCTACAAATACAAGAATAAACAATACAGGAGGCAATAACTTAACAACAATAAACAAAACAAAATTAAATCAGATCCTTAAAATGTTGCCCATTTACTTCCTGGCAATAAGCTAAGTTCTGCGTAAAATCATGTAAAGCATTTAAAAGGCTATTTTCTCAATTCTCCTACATTCTGCTGCTATCCTTAACTTTAAATCATTAAGGTCAGCTTGGTTTTGAAAGGGACATTTTTTAGGTGTCCCCACAAGAAATTATCAAGGGGCGACAAATCCGGAGGCGTAATTACATACTATACTATTACTCAGAGCACCGGCGATGAAGGTTGCTCTGAGTCGCAGTATAGATTGTAGTGACGAATACGCGCGAATTTTCACTTCATAATATACTACAGCCCAGAGCGGCGGTTAAAAATATTATATAAAATACTGTATAGCTGTATAGCATGTTGTATCACTATGAAAATGTGTTGAAATTCTTTGGATGGGTACTTACAAAGGTATTTAAATGGGGGTTTTATTGCCTGCATAAAATCCTTAGACAGATTTGTTTTGTTTAATATCCTGAACTATTATAAATTATTGTATTGATACAATACCTGCTTTAACCTTACTTCCTTATAACTTTATAATAACAAAAAGCATAAGCATAATAACGTTTTGACAGATAAGTACTACATCACGAGGGAGTTATTTTAGAGGTACGTAGAGGGAAGTATTGCCAGAGTTCTCAAATGTAGGTTGTATCACAGTTGTATATTTTAAATTCTTAGAATTAAAGTGGAAATTAAACCAGTTTATTTAGTATTTAATTTTTCTAATTATAACAAAAATATACACTTTTTATAAATACGTGATGTACTTATTATATCGTGCTTAAAATAAAAGAAAATAAACTTATATAAATACAACAACATTAAGCTTAAAAAACGGGCATAGTTGATATAAAATAAAATTATGAAGATAAAACAGAATAAAATAAAATACCTATACATTAGTGAGATTTAGCACTACGTCTATTAACAAGGACCGCTTCACTTAAGGATCTTGAGGCTTTGCGTTTCCTATTAAGAGTTCCATTAAGGTTATGTTAAAGATAGTATACATTTCAAGAATAAGTCGTGTTTTACGTAGATATAATAATTATTAAAAATAATGTCATAATAGAAATACATTATGAAGTATGACCGATCAATTTAGCAACAAAACAGTTTAACAAAGATAAATATCAATAATTACGGCGTTGTGAATTACTCAAATCAATATTATATATTTTTTATTTTAGTTATGATAACGATGTACGTGATAGATAGGGTACCATAAAAAAGTTTTAAAAAACAATAAATAATTATATTATTAAGAGTTCATTATAATCCAACACATTTTCACACTATTAAAACATGCATACATAGCATTTTATATAACATTTTTAACCGCCGCTCTGGGCCGTAGTATACTATGAAGCGAAAATTTGCGCGTATTGGTCACTACAATCTATACTGCGATTCAGAGCAACCTCTGTCGCCGTTGCTCTGAGTAATAGTATAGTATGTAATTACGCAATCCGGAGACCGAGCTGGCCACTTGATTGTGCCCCTACGTCCAATCCATCTTCCAAAAAAACATTATTTAGATACTGCCGAACGTTACGAGCATAGTGTTTGGGGGCTCCATCCTGCTGAAACAATATTTCGTCACTTGGTGCTTGATTATTGCCTAAAAATCATTTTAAAATATTCAAAAAAAAAATTAAAGTATTACTTTTTTTACTAATGGGAAAGTTTGTCGGACGAGCCGTAGGCGAGTGTAGTAGTAAAAAAATTAAATTAGCAGAACTTATTATTATTATTGGAAATATATGCACAAGAGCCGGGACAATTTCATTTTTTAAAAACTGCAGGTATCTTTTCCCCCTTTAACGTCTCTTCCATGAAGAATGGGCCAATTATTCTTCGATCTATTATACCAGCCCAAACATTTACTTTTCGAGGGAACTGGGGGTGCTTTTCGCGTTTTCAGTGAGGGTTTTCCCCGGCCCAATAACGACAATTATGTCTATTAAAAGTTCCGTTAAAAAAGGTCGATTCTTCAGAAAAGACTATCTGGGGGACAAAATCTGGATTGGCGTTGCAGCGCTTCATCATAATTTCGCAAAATTGCAAGCGTCTGTCATAGTCGTCTTCTGAGAGCTACCACGCACTTTTTTTTTAAAGCAGTGTTTATATAAAAACTGGTGTGACTATGATGAGTCACATCAATTGCTCAAAAAAAGAAAAGTAAGAAAATTAATACAAAATGTATCCTGTGCACAGGTTAGCTTTACGCCAAATCAAGCTGTAGGTGTGCGTGCAAACCTACCCGCAGCTCAGGGTGAGGAATAGTGAGTTCCTTATGGCGCCACCAGTTTTCTTACGGACTACAAACTGGAAGTCTCCTAGATGTTATAGGAGCTTGCTTGGGCGATCACACACCCTGCGACACGACAAAAAAAGTTAGCATATAAGCATTAAAAAACTGATTGTCAATACTCATTAAAGAAAAAAAAAATAAATAAATAAATAAATATTAATAATATAATAATACAAATTATTCTGGTATCAGGTGAGCTAAATAAAACTCAAAAGATTAAAAAA
>JAHBCN010027227.1:0-10227 GCA_019359885.1 Listronotus oregonensis | reverse complement strand
TCAAATAAGGAAAGAAGATTAATTAATTTTTACATACCCATACTTTGAAGTTTTTAAGCAAAATATCTGCTGACACAGTCAAAGGCCTTGGTTAGACCCAAAAAAAGCTGCCTCTCGCGTATCTTTATCCTCGTAGCCTCCGCTTTAATCAAAAATTGTTTATGGCATCAACACTTTATAGGAATATAGGAATAGGGTCGCATTTTTTTTACCGCGAAAGTAAAAACCCGAATGAAGGAAGCGCGAATAAGGAGCTTTAACTATAACACTAAAACACAAATTTCGGTAACTAATTAATTTTATTGTCTTTTTCAGTTGCCCAAAAACAACCAAAAGTCTCTGCCCAACAATATTTCGAAGGAGATAACCCGCTAAGATCTTTAAGCTCGGAGGATGTTTCTCAAGTGGCACCCCGGGGCTATTGTTGCGCAAAGTCCATTAATCCTGCGGACGGTAGAGGAGAAACTTCATTTACTGCAAATGTTGGTTCTTCCTTTATTCCTATAATGGCGCTCATCGTGCAGACCTCAATAATGTTAAGCAATATTATGATTTTAAAGCATGACAGTATAGAAATTGAAAATCAGGTAAGCAAACTGTCTTGCAAATAGTAAACGGATCATTCCATCGGAAATCATCCAAAAAAAAATTAAATGGTTGCTTGACCATTTTTAATATTTTTTATGTTTTAACATGTTGATCCTACATTCCAACTAATTACAAAATGGTGTTTGAAAAAATTTTATATGCCTTCAGCAGCTGCGTTTCCAAGATGGCAGTGACTCAATTTCATCAAAATCGTCGTTTGCGGAAAGTCTTATATCCCTTAAACCCTATGATATAGACCAATAAAATAAAATCCCTGTTGTACATCTTTAAATGGACTACCAGTATCAAATGACAGTGCTATAAAATAATAATTATGAAAAAATATTGGAAAATTATTACTTGGCTATATAAGTACCTTTTAAAAGTTGAATTGGGTGTTTGTACCCAAGGTATAAAAAAAAGTTTTACATTTTTTTGAGGCTTATTTATGTAAATATTAATCAAAATTTTCTTAAAATTATGTTTGAAGTAGCTCTTAAGTTAAAATATAGTACATGATACAGTTTTTTTCACTTCTAACAACTGTTACGAAACGTGCAATATAACAGCTTTTTTGCGATTTTTGAAAATTTATACACTACATTAAAAAAGTCTTAAGAAAATAATTTGTTTTATTCAAAAGGTATCAAAAGAGACTAATTTTGAAAAGTTTTAAATTTTATGAAGGTCCCCGATTTGAGATATTAACCTCCAAACTTAGAATTTTTCGGAAATTTCAAAATTTAAAAATTTAATATATTGAAAAGGGTAGTCTTCTGAAGTTTAATATTTTGTATACAAACACTCCAGACATGTAGAAACAAAAATAAAAAAATTGAACTCTCAGAAACATCCCCTTTATACTTAAAAAAATCTTAAAAATGACGATTTTCACTTTCTTACGGTACATTTTTTAGATTTATTTTACTTACTTCCTAAAAATATCTTCCCAAACATTTTATACACAATGATAGCCCATTTCAAGATGTACAACAGGGATTTTATTTTATATGTTTATCTCATATGGTTCAAGAGATATAAGACTTTTCGCAAACGACGATTTTGATGAAAATGAGTCACCGCCATCTTGGAAACGCAGCTGCTGAAGGTAAACGAAGGCATATTTAAATTTTTCAAACACCATTTTGTTATTAGTTGGTTTGTAGGATCAACATATTAAAAAATAAAAAATATTTAAAATGGCCCAGCAAGCACCCTTGGATGATATCCGATGGAATAACCCAATTACACCAACCAGTTATTTACTTACTTAGTTACCAAAAAAATTTAACTTTAAGGATAGCTTACCAACTTTTTTTTAAATGCATTTAATACGTACTCAGCTTCTATCTGAATCGAAAAATGTCCAGATAGAATATCTATCATAATTTAACTAATACATTTTTTCTAAAACATTATGAATTCATCAGTAATCTCTCTAGACCAAGAATAAGTCGAAACTGCCGATACTAGTTTGCTTTTTTTTATTTTTCTGATTATAATCCCATGGAAAACTATAAAAAAACATGTAAACCGATTATTTTTTTCGTCAATCTGTGAGTATCCGGAATTGCTGTTTCAAAAACACAATAGTTTATCATAACTTCCAATCAAACATCGTATTTTATTTGAATCTATCATTCTCTTTTCACAGTGTTAGTATCATTTAAATTCATAGTATTTTTAAACCAACATAGCTACTAGGGTGGATCGAAAAACGCGTTTTTTCTACTATACAATTCTAATAGCGCGGAAAACTTGCACATAGGCGTATAAAGAAAAATATATTTTTTTTTAAATTTCAAATCGCAAAAAAGGCCTAAAGTTTCAAAAAATTTCAAAATATCGGTAAATTTAAAAAAAAAATACAAAAATTCCCCCAAAAATATTTTTTTGTTCTAATAGTTAAAAAAAATGTGTCCTTAATGCATACAAAAAATTGTTGGACTCATTTTTGTTTAACTGAATTCGCGCAAAAGGCCTAAAGTTGCGGGTTGTATCGTAAAAAAAACGATATTTCATGATTTTCGACGACGTTTAAACATGTGCTAAAACCTATAAAAGATTTATTTTTAGTTTGTAGTACTGTAAAAACCATTTAAAATAGTTTTTCCAAACCAGAAAAAAAACTTTCAGACCTGTTATTCCGTAACTGTATTCGCGCAAAAGGTCTAAATTATAGTATAAGTTAAGACATACAGTCCCGTAAAAAACGCCGTTTTCCATATCTGATGAGTGTTTATTTAACATTTATTTAACACACTAAGGTTTTTAATAAGAGTGATTCAGAAAAAAAAATTATTAGCCAAACAAATCATATTGCAGCTTTCAGCTCATTTTAACATTTAATCTGCGCTGAAATGACCCCTCTTATTTGTGGTCTCTCATCCATTATCATGGCAACATCATATTTTCAGGGTGGCAAAACAATGCGTTCCTTTGAATTACTGGATCAATGATTTGCTTGATATTGTCCGGTAGATGTCTGGTTGTTTTAACTACCTTCAAAATATGCTTCGGTCCATCTTTCACAGTGTAGTTTTTCTTTATATCAAACCAAACAGGTGCATATTATGCACCTGTTTGGTTTAAAATAACGAATCAAATGAACCAAAATTTAATTCAAAGTCTGTATTCAAAGGAGCTTCTATGTAAATAACCTTTTGCCCACAACGAACAATGCGTTGTACAAAGTAAATAGTTACTGTAAATATTGTAAATAAAATTCACCCTGGTTGATTGGTTGGGTAGGGTGGAGGTGGGTCTCGCCTTGCAGCCACGTCCTCTCCATGAGTCTTGGATAATTTCAGCACAGATTAAATGTTAAAATGAGCTGAGAGCTGCAATATAATATGTTTGGCTAATAATTTTTTTGTAAATCACTTGTTAGGGTCTTATTAAAAACCTTAGTGTGTTAAATAAACACTCATCAGATATGGAAAACGGACTGTCTTAACTTATACTATAATTTAGACCTTTTGCGCGAATACAGTTACGGAATAACAGGTCTAAAGTATTTTTTCTGGATTGGGAAAACTATTTTGAATGGTTTTTGTATTACAAATTTAAAATATAACATTTATTTTTGGCACATGTTTAAAATCGTCGAAAATTGAAATATCGTTGTGTTTAATACAACCCCAACTTTACGCCTTTGCGCGAATGCATAAAACAAAAATGAGTCCAATAATTTTATTTATGCATTAAGGTCTCTGAAAAACATTCTTTTTACTATTAGAACAAAAAAATATTTTTGGGGAAATTTTTTTTTAATTTACCGGTACTTTAAATTTTTTTTGAAATTTTGCGCGATTTTAAATTTTGAAGATTTTTTTTTTTTTTTTCTTTATAATGGCCTATGCGCAAGTTTTCTACGCTTTGAATTGTATTGCAGAAAAAACGCGTTTTTCGATCCACCCTAATAGCTACCCCTACAAGGTACTTAGATCCATCTTCGATATTTTCGTTTCTTTCGTCGACTTTAAACCTGTTTATTTATTTAAGCAAAGGTGGTCAGGTTCTCAAATAATTATTTTTAAATGCCAAAAAAACGACGGAAGTCTAGTATACATTTATGATAAAACATAAATCATTGTTTATGGCCTTTAAACAAACAATGACACAATTATTTTTTCGTAGTTACACCATGTATCATTTTGGCTTATATTGACCAAAGGTGTGTATTTCTAACCTTTCAATACAGTTTACACCCCAATAGTCATTAGTTTCATTAATTACACAAAGTAAATGACAAATTAAAATATATGGGAACGGGGCCTATTGATTTTTTCTTATATAATTAAATTAAATATAAGGGTGATTAAACCCATTAGGGTATTTAAATTGTGGCTTTTCCAGCATTAGGATTAGATTGTTGCATTTAATTTTAAATTACTATCTACAAATTTAATTACTAGGTATTATAGTCTGTCTCAAATATATCGTTATGGCTTTTGACGGACCATACCCCAATAAACCTTTAACGATTTTATTACCTATTGTTATTGGGTAAACCCATTTGTTCATAAGGCAGGGGTGGGCCAGGTATTTCTTATATTAACCATTAGGAATATAAATATTTTGGCTAATATTTTAGTGGCAGTGTTGAATAACCGTTTTTACTGTGCGTTTCGAAAAAGTTGTTTTACGAGAATATAACTATGTCGCGTCGAAATCATTTGTCATTAGATGCAAAACAGGTTGTAAAAAATGTTATGAAACTTTAATCAGTAGAGGTCTAAATAAACAAGAAGCTTTAAAAGAAACCCGTTTACTTACACAAACTCCAATATCATCGATAAGGGATATTATTATTAGTGAAGAATTGAACAAAAGAAAAAAACGTAGTAAGTTTTAATCTTACCGTTAGACAATAGTGATCAGGACCTAATAAGAAGGAAAATTATTGTCTTTATGAAAGCGGAGTCATTCCTACCTTGGATAAACCGAAAAAGAAGCTAGCGAAGACAAACCAATATAAATATTAGCCGTGCCACCCTCCATAGAGTTGTTTGTAAAATGGGATTTAAATACCGCAAAATAAACGACAAATAGTAATGGAAGAAATTCCACTTGGAATTTAATTCCTTCAAAAAAAAAGATAAGGTTAGAAAACAGATCCATAATTTATTGATAAACATGGTTGATAACATGACACAGTATCCAAAGGATGAGTTGATTCCAGTCAAAACTGTCAGACGAAAGCACCTTCAAATAAAGGAAAACGCATTACCATAATACACGCTGGTTCAGAAGACGGATTTGCCCAAACTGCTTGCTGTAGTCGAAAGAATATTAAGGATTCTAGCTTGGATTATCATGGGGATACAATGCAGAACTTTGAAACTGGTTTCAAAATTCTTTTTAAAAAATATTCCAAACAACAGTGTTATTGTCATGGATAACGCAACTACCACAGCCGTCTGCTACACAAAGCACCAGTTCATCAAGTTCAAAAACTGAAATCCAGGAATATTTGTTGAAAATAATATTTATTTTGAATTTAGTTACAAAAAAGCATCTTTTGGAAGTTCTATATTCATATGCAATTAAAAAACAATATGTATGTGATAATTTGGCTGAACAGGCTGGGCATATTGTTTACGCTTCCTCCGTATCACTGTATGTTTAACCCATAGGCATTTGTGGAACCAAGTAAAATCAAAGATCAGAGCGAAAATGGTACACCTACTTTAAGTCCCAGTGTTATAAATTTATAAAAAATGTAATTACTAACATACAGTTGAGATGAAAAATTCACTACAGACATTATAAAAATTGAGCATCTTACATTTCTATCCAAAACAACATAATTGTAATTAATCTCAATGATGACTCTGATAGTGAAACAGAATTGATTTAGATATTTAGATTAAAAATGTAATTATGATAGATAATGCAGTTATAAATTTATTAAAACTTTGCATATATTTAATTTCTTAATGTAATTTTAAGATTATACTTACCTAAATAAACAATAAATTATAAATCTATATATTATTAAAGTCCGTCCCTAATGTTCTGTCCTTTAATACCTACCGATCCGCAGTTTTATTGCTGTCGGCAGGTATAATCCATAAATGAAGGCAAGAGCTAACACGGTATACTTTGAGACAGACTATATTGCTAAAGCCACAATGATTCGAACTTCATAGTAGTAGTCATTCCTACCTCTGCGCAGGAAAAGTTTCAACTTTTATACTTATGACTACGTCTGGCGGTCCGGGCTCTTACTATTGAAGTGGTACTTCGAATGACCCATATTATCGTATGGGTAATTTTATCCAACTATTGTGCGTACCCAATGTTACCTAACCCTGCTAACCTAACAGAAAAAGATGTTTTAATGGAATAATGCAATTACTAGTACTTTTTCTAGAAAAATGCCCATAAAAATAAAGCCATAGCTATGGAATATTGTACCTACCTACATATCCACAAGCCTTTTTGTTTGGGAAAAGTGTCAATAATAATACCTATTGATAATCTAAATGATACAAAATATTTGCAATGTATAAGGTAAACCGACAAATGGGCCAGATTAAAATTATTATGAATATACAGTTTTCCTAGAACCAATTTTTTTTCTGGTGATTTACAAAATATTTCAAGTTTATTGGGTGAAGTCAAGTTTGCTATTGTTAACCCAAAGTTGTTTTCCCGAAATTTAAAATGTATTCTACTCTTTAACTCATTAATTTTTTTAATACAATTTAGAATTTCAAAGTCTTTCCCCTGTTAAAAGTTTGTTAACTTAGTATTTCCTTTTAAAAGTAAAATTAAAAATATGGCTTTTTTCCAGTAGTTGTAATACATTAAAGGATTCTTGTTACTTTCGTAAATTTATTTTTTAAATTTGACTTTTTATTTTTTAACAATGAAATATTTACCTCATTTATTTTTTGGATAATTAAGACCTAGGAAATTTTAAAAACAGATAGATTTTCCTGCATATGTAGATAGTGTATGACATCATTTAAAAAAAAAGAATAATTTTAATAAATTCTAAAAATACTTGGCTTTTTTTCAATTGGCTACTTGAATTGACGTTAAACACCCCAAACCCCGAAAATTAAATTTTTTTAAAAAAAAAAACTGTTTTTTAAGAAAAATTATTTTTTTCACCTGCAGACATCTTATTAAGAATTAACAGTACGGCTATAACGTCGACAAAATTAAAAAACGAAAAGAAAAATTTAAAGCCTTCCGGGTTACAAAATGGTGAGATACAAAATGCACATCTGTATTTAGAAATAAGTATACCAGCGCCATCTCCATTTGCTTTTGATAGTAATTAATGACTGGTAAAAATTCCCTTCAATCTTGAGCTGGATTAACATTTGTATAAATATATTTTTTATTATATTTTTTTTTTTGTTATCCTCTAATAAATTTAAAATTTTTACAAATGGGCTCCATATGTGCTGCAATGCTTTAAAAGCCCCTTCGCGCCGGGGGTTTGGGTCCCAATTGGGGGGTTTGGGACATAATTTTTTCTCAAAAAGTTATCGATAATTTTTAAAAACTATATTAGAGCCAACACTTAAATCTAGGCTTCTGGTGTAATAGTTTTTTTAAATTTGGATTTAGTTTTTAATATTTCCTTAGTGAAAGTCACCCCAAAATCGGTTGTGTTTAGATACTATTTTCTTTAACTCGACTAAATTTTAAAAATCCGTTACAGAAAAAAGCATAGATTATTTCCTTCCTTTAAAACGGGGTATAATTTATGTCATTTAAGTGAAAAATAGTTACCGAAAAACGTTATCTCCTGTAGGCTTGCAATCGGAAACAACATCACATCGGACACCAATTTGGAAAACCTAAATAAAATATAATATTTTTAATGCGGCTATACGAAAATTGTGGGTAGTTTGTTAGTCTCCGCCCACCGTCCCGCCCCTTTTCCCGACCCCCAAGGTGTAGGGTAAATGCACCTTGGATGCACACTTTAAATAGAATTGGGCGGACCGGTGCAGTTACATATTTTTATAAAACCACTTATTAAATTCAAATAATTTACCACTATTAAAATGTAACAAGCTTGTTCGCCAACGAAAATATAATTAATTTTTAATTCCCTCTGAAAGAATATTAAAATATAAATAAATTTAAGGCGAGTTGATCAATATTTGGTATAATGCAATTAAGTATTTTTGGGTTTTTTTAATTGGGAAATTAAAAGTTTTTTACAATATTTTCCCTTTTTTTAGGGGCCCTTTTTAAAGTTTTTTTTTTTTTAAAACTCTAAGTGAATGCCGCCCTTTTTTTTTTTTTTTTTTTTACGAATTTATTTTAGGAATGTTATTACTATTACACATTAAAAGGTCTCACCTAACAGAATATATTTCCCCAAATTAATTTATTATATACACTTAATCATTTATTCATACAGTTCGCTGTGGCACCTCTAATAATTTTAAATTAGACACTGTTTTTTTTTACTTTTTTGCAAGCCAATTACCTATATAAATATTTATTCTAGTAAATTAAAGTTAGACATCCACCACTAACCATTTGTGTTATTCTTCATTAGCCCGATCTATTTTGGTCACAAGTTATTCTCTCCAAGTTAATCTTTGTTTAAAAAAAGATACTTTGGTGTTTTATTGTATATATGTATTTAACATTAAATTTCTTATATCAATAGACTATACAATATTATTATACAATCCAGGAAGGAAATGTATCACTACTTTTCTACCTCACGTTCCTAAAAGGTTTCCCCATTACTGCCTGTAAATATGTAAAAGTTATAAGAACTCACTCAAAATTAAGGAAAGATAAGTGGTAATACGGAACAAATTCGTAAGGGTAATTGTATGATTGTTTATGGTTCTTAGGTGCCAAAATATGAAAAAAATGACAAAGTGCTATTAAATTCTAGCTTGCTTTTTTGAGAACATGGTCAAGTTGTCAATTTTTAAAAAAATTTAAAATTTTCTCGAATGTGTAATTTTAGCAGAAGTATGTAGAGCCCCTTTTTGTAGAGAATTAAATTTACCATCAGAAAGATACCTTTTAAATTTTAACTAAACTTTTCATACAAAATAAATACAAACAATTAAAAAAAATAAAAAATTTTTTTTTTAGATTTTTGTCCATAACTTTTTTTAAGGCAGGATAAGTATAGATATTGCTGTAGACACAAGAGGGCTGGCATTAAAACGTTTAAAATTAGCGTAGCTAGAAGTATTTTTTTATTTTACAACTTTTGGTTGTTCCAGATTTTTTTATACCAGATTATTTTTATTCTTTATAAACAAAAACTATTTTTACCTAAATAAGTTGTTTTATAACGTTTAACAAAAAGCTTTGAGTTTTCACTTAAATCTATAATGCTTTTATCGTAAATAGTCATTGTGGTATATATTAATAAAAACAAAAGGGTAACGTTTAATAAAAATGGCAACAAAAGTTTATTATTACTTAAGAACTATTGATATCGAGAACAATGTCTATTTCATGGTCTAAACCTTCTTTAAAGTCCTCGTTTTCGCAATTCACTTTTACATACTCCTTATAAAAAATGCAACATTTCATAAAAAAAAATTTGGCACCAACAATTAGCTTAACAGTCTTTTGGATTTAATTAAACCCATTTCCATTGCTGTACTTAAAAATAAGTAATAATAAACTATGTTCTATGTTCTAATTAACGTTATAAAAACACTTTTCTTAAATAAAAATACTTTTTGTTTATAAAAAGATAAAAATAATCTGATATAAAAGACAAATAGACAAAAATTGATGAAAAATTGTAAAATTAAAAAAAAATCATATATCTGTCAAATATTAATGAACCTACGTTTAGATACGCTCATTTTTAAGGTTCGAAAGTCGGCTTTATTTTCTTTAAATTAAGACTTATTCCTATTTCGCATCAGAAAAAAATTGTGGACATAAATCTTGAAAAAAAGAATATACTTTTATTTTTTAATTGGTATCTTGCATTTATTTTACGAAATTTTTTTTTTAATTTTTTTAAAAAATGTAATTTTGATAGAATATTTAATTTTTTACAAGAAAGTATTTAAATATCAAGATAATTTGGAATTTTTTTAAAAAAAAAAAAAAAAATTTCTCCATTCTAAAAAACGCAAGCCCTGATTTAGTAGCACCAATATATATTTTTTAAAT
>JAHBCN010027226.1:0-10147 GCA_019359885.1 Listronotus oregonensis | reverse complement strand
TTTTTAAAGCTTCTTGTTTAATTAGTTTTCTACTGGTTAAAGTTTCATAACATTTTCACAACTTGTTTTGATCTAATACCAAATGATTTCGGCGCGATATAGTTATATTCTTGTAAAACAACTTTTTCGGAACGCAATAAAAGGGTTATTCAACATCCATAAAATATTGCTGAAATATTTATATACCTAATGGTCAATACTAAGAAATATCTGGCCCCACCCCTGCCATTATAAAATAATGGGTTTACCAATAAAGTAGGTAATAAAATCGTTGAAGGTTTATTGGGGTATTGTCCCAAAAGAATAGCGATATACTTTGAGACAGACTATAGAAATGAATAGAAATGGATCCGAAACACAAGTGTACGAAAAAGAACAAATTTCCGAGTTAGAGACTCTCACTGTATATAAAATTTATTACACAACAATGTTGTTTAACGAATAATAAATAATATGTATTTTAACAAAGAATTTAATAGTCCAATTTATATTAATCCATAAAAGAATTCCCAGAAATAAATGTTTTAGCTACTATTCGTTTACCTGAGTCTTTTGTATAGATCAAAATTTTCGGAAAGGTATTTTTTCAATTTCCTATACAGGCATTAAGTAAATGCGATATTTATTGCTGGTTTTAAGTTACTGTGTTTTATTCCTAATCGTCTGGGTCTTTTTTATTTTATAATTGGTTTTGTATTGTCAGAAAAATATGGCTTTGTCTTTGTTCAGCTTGGCAAATCTGATGATCTTTTTGTGGTTAACAGGCAGAAAAATATTCTAGTTTAAATCATACTAAAAAACTTAGTTGCTATACAGGGTAATTCAAAATTGAGCTTACATTGGATCTAAAAACCATAGGAGATACGAAATGGTTAAATTGGGGAAATTTTATTTATGTGACTGGCAATATGCCATTTACAAAGTTTAAAAATTTAGTATTTTTAAAGAATCCAAAAAATCGAAATTGTGAAATTTTATTTTTTTCTGGCATCATTAAACGGGTTTTAAAATAATTTGCGAGTGTAAGAACGGCCATTAAATCTTGGGCAATTCTTTTTTTCCCCTTTTGAAAATAGGTTTGCCACCTTCTACTGAATATAAAGACTTGTTGAAAAACATAATAAAGAAACAGGTGTCCGTTGTCGTGTCTAAAAATATTTTTTAAAATGCCAAACTTACCTTTGGATTAAAAAGTAATAATAATTTATTATATAGAGCAGAGAGGTTGGCCAGAAAGGGATGTGGCGGAAGAGCTAAACATCCCAAAGAGTACTATCCATTTTGTTAAAAAAAAAAAAAATCGAGAGAAGAGCTGGAAGTGGCGCCCCAAACTATCGAATCAAAACAACACAATAATTTATTTTAAAAGTTTTGAGAAACCAACCATTTAAATCTTATTACAACAACAACGGGGCAATTTCCCAGCAATTTTCGGTAAATGTTTGGGGGGGCTGAGTGCACAATGACTTGGTGTATGTTATTTTATCGAAGGAAGGTTCAATGCGAGGTTTTATAGATCTATACAGAATATCATGTTTTTTACTGGATTGAATTCCGGACGAAATTTTATTTTTTAGCAAGATAAGTGTCCCGTTCATACGGCCCGACAAGTCGATGTTTGGATGGAAGAGCAGCGTATCGGGGTTTTACCGTGGCCCACCACATACCCAGTTTAAAAAATGTTAGGAAAAAATTTTTGGGCTTATTAGTTAAAAAAAAAAAAAGGGAAAAAAGTTTAGGCGGAAAAAGGGGAACCCCAAAAATGGGGGATAAAATTTTAGAGGCATGGAATGAGTTACGGGAAACCCGGGGACTACGCCCGGGCTGGTCCATTCGATGCCTGGAAGGCTAAACTCTGTCGTAGAGAAAAACGGACCACACGCACATTTCCAATGGGGTACAACCGGAAGTTATATATCCATTAAGATGACGTTTCTCTAGAATAGAAACCCTACCAAATTTTATGAATACCTATATAAAATTTAAAAAAAAACCTCGGGAAAAAAAAGAAATTTTTGGGGGGAACCCGGTAAATTATTTTTAAAAAAGCTTGCAAAAAAAAAAAATTAAAAACATACTTATTTTGTACTATTTTTACCAGTGAATTCCGCTTTAAGTAACAAATTTTTTTTTTATAATGATATCCGCTAAAAGGATCTAAAACTGGGGAAAAAAGGGCGCCCCTTTTTTCCCAAAAAACATAATGGCGCGGCTTGGCATTCACTTCTTGAACACGCTTGTCGAGTTGGCCGTGAAAGACCGGGAAGGGGGAGGTACTCTGTGAGGCCAAAACCCCCGTTGTGGCCGAAATAAGTCCCCCAGAGCCGCGAAGACACGAGGTCGTCGCTTTCGTGCCTTTTTAACCCCCCGGAACTTTGGTTTTTTTTTGTATACAGGAGGGAAAAAAAATTTAAAATATTTTTTTGGGGGGAAAAAAATTTCGTATGTAGTTCCAGGTTCTTCTCAATAACAGTATAGTTTAAACTTTTTTTTTTTTTTAATTCTAGCTCCATTTTTTGATTTTTGTATCATATATTGCAAATTTGCACCATAATAGCCGTCACGGACAAGTGTCAAAATGTTTTTTTATCATCCGACATAAAAACCCAAAATTCCAAAAAAAAACTTTTTTGAAATATATCAATACCAAAAAAAATCCCATTTGTTAAAAAATTTTTCTGACCATCCTGTATATCTAAGGTATTCGAATAATCTCGTACAAAATTTTATAATAGGTCATTTGGGGTTTAAATTTTTTGTAAGGATCGAAAAATAATTTTAAGAAATATTGTTTTTCTTCTTTTTGAAAACCTGCTAATTGTTTTTTTTTTTTTTTGGTGTATAGTAAAAAACCAAAAAAGACGGTTTTAATGGTATAGCGATCGGTTCAAGTGACATCATCATTAATATTTTTTTTATTTTTTATATCAACATTTTAACAAGACAGATATTTTTTATCTGGTACTTAAACCGGGGGTGTTTTTTTAAATCTTAAGTTTTACGCCCACTATATTTAGTCTTAAAAAAATTTTTTTTAATTCAGTTTACAGAGCAAAATAGAACCTGTTTTGGAAAATAAAATCCGTACAAAAGTAAGTTTTTCTTTGTTTTATATAAAAAAAAACTGTGAAAATAGCCATTTTTTACGTTTAGAAAAAAAATTTTTAATTTAAAATTTTTAATTTAATCGCAAATTATAAAAGGACTTTTTTTGCTTTTTTTTTCCCAAAAAAAGGAAAAAATTTGCTAAAATTGATAATTTTTAAAAAAAAATTTATAACTTTGATTTTTTAAATTGGAAAAAAAGATTTTAAGGGAAAAAGATCATTTAAAAAATTTTTTAAAAAGGGCTAAAGGCGGATGCTGTTCAATGAAAAAATTTTTTTAAAATCGCAGTTTAATTTTTTTTGCAGTGATTTTGGACGACTAAAACATGTTAACCGTAATTGTCCTATTTGAATGTAGAAAACGGTTTACTAAACTTCATATTTTATTCTCTAACTTGTATTTCTTTTTTTTTTTATATACATTTGGCAAAAAAAGGGGAAAAGGCTTCAAAAAATTACATTTTAAAACCCCCTTTTTTTGAGTAAATAGTAGGGGGTCGAAGCAGTCTAAGGGAAACCGCCACGCGGTCGTATTTTTACGGTTTTTCCTTTTAAAACCCTACCACTTTTTCCCCAAGAGCAAAATCGCTTGTTCACCGTAATGTTTAAAGCCGTTTCTCACACTTTTTTCCAAATGTATGTGGAAATCGAAGGTATAAGTTGTAGAACAAAATATGAAGTTTATTAATCCGTCTACTTTTATTTAAAAAAAATTTATCAATTCAGTTAATACGCTGCATCATCGAAAATATTTTTTAAATGCGATTTTTAAAAAAACCCACATCGGATCGCGCTGGCCTTTAGCCCGTTTAAAAAAAAATTTTATAAATAATAATTATCCCGAAGATTGAAAAAGAAACTTTTTAAAAGGGCCCAAATATGAAAGTTTTAAAAAGTTGTCAATTTTAGAAGTTTCTTCATTTTTTTTGCGAAAAAAACAACAATAAGAATTGGAAAAAAACCTTATTTTGTTTTTTTTAAATTTTTACAAAAAAACCTATTGAACATGGTGACTAAATTTTCCCTTTAATTAAAATGTTTACTCTATAAGAAAAAAAAAAGGGTATCTTTGCTAGTTTTATAAAAAAAAAAAAAAGCTGTTTTTTTGGGGTTTTTGGGTTTTTTGTTCCAATTATAAGAAGGAAAAAAGGGGCTTTTTGTAGGCCCAGGCCCCCAAGTACGGACGGTGCTGGAACAATTTTTGCTTTAAGTAAATTTTAAATTAAATACTAAAAAGAGTTTTTAAACCCAAAAATTAAAATTAGAATTATGAGATGAGATAGTTTTAGACCATATCTGTAAAAAAATTGTTGCAGCATACGGTCCTATACCAATTATCGTGAAATAAAAAAAGGCCCATATTTCGCAGACATTTTTTATTATTTTGAAAACGGTCAATTTTTTTTCCCAAATTTTTTCCCCCAAAAAAACCCCAAAAGTATTCGTTTTTATACAGAGACCTAAATCCTCAAATGCCAAGTAGTATTATTTTTATTTACCCAAAAAAGAAATAAATTAGCAAAAAAAAAGTTAAAAAATTGGGGGACAATAGTGTTTTTTTGGGTTTTTTAATACAAATTTTTGGAATTTTTTTTGTCATTTTATATAATATTTGTATGAAAGAGGTGGGACGCCATATAAACTATATAATGAACTTAACCACAGCTTTACTCAAAAATATATGTTTTTAATTCACTGTAAAATAATGTAAGATTCCCGGGGAAATTTTTTAACGCCAAAATATTTGACTAGCTTGTCTGATGAGATCTGATATAGATCAAAACCCGGTCACAAGATGTCGTTAGGGGAAATTTCTACAAAGTTAGTTAAAAAATTTAAACCCAAAATTTTTCCCAAAAAATATACTTTTGGGCAAATAATTAAATTTTCAGTTAAGTTTCAAAAATTAAAAGAAAAAGAAGTACGCAAAAGCTCTTTAAAAGGTGGTAAAAAGGTGATATAGGGGGTTATTTAAATAAAATTTTATTGTTTTGTCAAATTCACGAAGTAATTATAAAAAAAAAAATGGTTTTGTTTCCCATTTTGCTTGTGGGGCTTAAACTTTTAAATATTACTTTCCTTTTTTAATAAACCCTTTAAATGCTGATTGGGTATGCTTGATAAATTAAAGGCACTTCTACTAAAGAAATCGGAACTATACCAATTTGTAGCTACGTGATCCAGGTAAGAATAAAGGGGACCCAAATGGGGAATTGCATATTTTTGTCAATCAATAAATTTAAAAAATTTTGCTTTAAAAAAAAAATTCAAATGATGTTTTAAATAGTTTTATAAATCTTACATTCCTCTATACACTTTCAATTTAAAAAAATAAAAATAATCTTTTAGTATGTATTTATTAAGAAAAAAAACCCCCAATTAAAATTATTATGATTAATCATGTATAATAAACAAACGCAACTGAAAATTTTTTTAAAATATTGGTTTTTTTTTTAATAAAAGAGGAACAACCCCCTACGCAATGATCCCTTGCTAAAGATCCATGTCTTGTCAATTAAAACTTTTTGGGGGGGAAACCTTTTTTGGGCCTAAATTTCCGTTTTAGAAATATTCTTTAAAAAAATTTTTTTTTATGTCAAGACCATCAAATATTTTCTTTTTTTTTGATTTTTTTAATTTTTAAACCATACTTTTGATTCATCTTCTTAAGGAGTTTGGGGGAAAAACTTTTTAAAATTTTTCTATTTATTGCTTAAACGTTTGTCTTATTGTTCCCCCTGTTACATACTTTTTTCTGGCGTATATAAAATAAATTGTATCCCGAATTATATTTTTCAAATAATGAATTGAGGTGTTCGTTACTTTGTGATAGTTCTTTTTTTAAATAGTAAATGAGAACACAGTTTTTACTTTGTTTACTATCACTATATTAATTAATTTAAAAAACAGTGACCGCATTTCCCCGAAAAACTACTACATTATCAAACTGAAAGTTTTAAACTACAATCTAAAAAAAACCAATTTTTATATTTTAAAAATTTCTATAAAAAAAGCGGCATAGAGGGGGGAATTCCGAAGATCGGTATGGTCATTTAATAAGTTTATTAAGGGGGTTTTTTTGGTACTTAAATATTTCAATCGATTCTAAAATATTGAATTTTTTGTTTTTGGCGCGTAATGTAATATTTTTAATTTACTTTCATCGGGGAAAAAAGTGTCCTGATTCTAAAAAATTTTTTGAAAATTTTTAATTATGTTTCTTTAATAAAAAATGATGACCTATGTCCCTTATATCTAGTTATAAAGTTTCTCCCCCGTTTGTCCAATATATAACCCCCTTTCATTCATCACAATTTAATCTAAAAAACTCCTGTTTTTTTTTAAACGGAGGGTTTTTTTTTTTTACTTAAAAAAAAAATTGGGATAGTTTATATGATGTTAAAGGAACTTGAATATTTTTTTTGTTAATATGGGGTATTTTATCTGAAATTGTTCCAAAATATTTAATTTTGTGTATTTTTTATTTTGTTTTTTTTTAAAGAGGGGGTATATTTGATGTGTTGTTTTTTGTTTACGTTTTTTATTCACTAGTCTGTCAATCAGTTGAGAACTAAACCCCTTGTTTTTTGCAATTTTTTAATTGTATTAATTTCTTTCGTGAGACTGTTTAATTGGGGGAATTTTTGGGGAATGTCATGAAAATAGATCTGTAGGCGGGTTTAGGGGAAAAAGGATGTGATAAATTTTTTGGGATGGTTGTATCGGTGTATGTTGGTTTTCTAAAAATATCAAAGGTGTATCTATTGTTGTTTTTTTGAAACAGAAATATCTGGGGAAAAATTTTTTGGGGTTTTTTATTTTTTTTCCATTGTAAATTTTACTTTACTATGTAGGTTGTTCAGTTGATTTAATGTTTTTTTTTTAAATCATTATCGTTACCCGTAAAAACAGAAAATATCATCTACATATCTATACCAAAATTGAATATTATCTGGGTGTTTTTTTCAGAAAGACTTTTCCAGATTAAAAAAAATTTCGGCAAAAAGGGGGCCCCAATTGGAGAGCCCATAGCTAACCCATTTTTTTGTTTATAAAATTTGTTGTCATAGGGGAAATAGTTTTCGAAATGGCCCTTTTTTCATCATGTAAAAAAGGAAAAAGCGCAGTCGCCATGTTGAAATAGCGGAAATTTAAAAAAGTTTCGTACTGTTTTGATCGACAATGGCTGGAAATGCAGTATTACCCCCCCAATTAAATCATTTACTAAAAAATTTTGTTGAGGGGGGTTTAAAATGATTTATAATTCAGTTGAAGCCCATAATTGTACGCAATTAAAAAGGTCGAAAAAATGTCATGGACGTTTTAAAAAAGGGGAAAAGAAGTTAGCTGATTGAGAGGGTTACATCATTACTTTTACTAACAAAAAGTATCTATAATTTTATTCTAATTGGGCCTACCACATGTATACAATTGTTATATTGATTAAATTGTATTTTTTTTAAATTATTTATAGCGTGTATCACTTTACATATTTATAGCAACATCGCGTCTTCTTTTTCGTACTGATATCATTATAATAATCGTTTAAAAAAAACCATTTGCTAAAAATTTAAATGGCACTTTTTTTTTTTTTTTCCCGGGGTTTTCCCCTTTTTAAAATAAAACTTTTTTTAGTATTTTTTTTTTTTTTAATTTGTGTTTACAGGCCCTTTAACATGCTTGTTTACAAAAAAAAGTACAAAAAAAAGGCTGATACTGACGCATGCGCAAAAAAAAAAAATTTTGGGTGAAAGGCCTATACATAGTTCAAAAAATAAAATTTCATCTTTTTTAACCGGGGTTTGGATTTTTTTTTTACAGTAAAATTTTTTATTTTTTAAAATCCTTTTTTAAATTTAAACTAGTCAAAAAAAACCAAAAAATTTTTTTAGAATGCTAAAATTTTAAAATTTTTTTAGAAACCACCAAATTTTTTAAGGGATTTTTGGGGCTTTTATAATTTTTTAAAAATGATTTAATTTGAATCCCAATTTTTTTTTAAGGGTTTTTTAGGGGACAAAGATGGATTATTTTCTTTATGAATTTTAATTAAGCCTTTTAAAATTTTTGGGGGTGGGATTATTTTTTGATTTTAGAAAATTTTTCTTTTTGAGATAAAAAACCTTTTTGGGTATTTTTTAATTTTTTTAATTTTTTTGTAGGTCTTTTTTTTAATGGATTTTCTTTTTTTTAAAATTTTAAAATTTTTTTTTTATATTTTTTTTCTTGGTAACACAACAATAGAATTCCCTTTTTTCCCCCCTTGTCATAATTAAATTATTTTCTTTTAAATTTTTTTTTGGGGATTTAACTGTTTTTTAATGTGGTTTTAAGTATAGGGGGTTTTTTTGATTGATTTTTCTTTTGGGGAAAGTAACGGACACCTCAATTCAATATTTTTAAAAATGCTAGTACAGCAGAACAGTCTACTTTATACTTTTTAAATACGTCTTAAATAACGTACAGCAAGTCAAAATGCATGGTTCGTCCAACAGTGCCCAAAAAAAAGTATACCCAAAGTTTGTGCATCTAAAGTGTTACTCCAAAACCCTATCAGCGAGAAGAGCAGTGCAGACATGCAAAAAACCCTTGGCTAAAACAAGAAGCAAGAAGATGGGGGTTTTGTACGAGATAATCTATTTCTTCATGTAAAGGTATTAATTTTGAACTGTCCTATAAACTCCACCCCATAGAATTTGATTTATTAGATGACCACACTAGGGAAACGATATCAATTTTAAATTTTTCCCCAAAAAAGTTTTAAAACAATGTAACAAAATTCAGAACTTGATTAAATTCAAAAAAAAAAAAAAATAAAATTTGAAACTTTGCAACCCCTAAAATTTTTTATGAAAGATTTATTAATTTATCAGACACAAATTTCAGAACCCGAAACTAAATTGCTTAACAATGGTCCAAAATTTAACCCCGGTATAAATAATATAAAAACGTGAAACACTAGTCTGGAAGTTGAACTGTTTTTAAAAAAATACCAAAAAAAAATTTCCCCCCAAAAAAAAAAATCAATCAGATTAAATTTTAAAAAACCCCTACCTACTTACCAAACCACATTAAAACACAGCTAAATCCATCCAATCAAAAAAATTAAAAAAAAAAAATTTAATTATGAAAAGGGGGGACAAAGGGAATTCTATTGTTGTGTTACCAAGAAATGAATATGATAAAAAAATTTTCAACTTTTACAAAAAGAAAATCCAGTTATTCAAAAAAAAACCCTACCTTTAAAAAAATTAAACAAAATTAAAAGATAAATTTTTAAAAATGTTAACGCTATACTCTCAGAAAGAGAAAAAAATTTTATAATCAATATGAATCCCACACCCCCCCAAAAATTTATGACTTAATTAAAACATAAAGAAAATAATCCTATACGTTTTCCGTTGTCTCCTTTTAAACAGCCCCTTTTAAAATTTTCATTCAAATTAAATCATATTTACAAAGATTATACAATGTTCAAAAAAAATACAGTTAAAAATTGGTAGAACTAACCTTTTTAAAATTTTTAAAATTTTAGCATTCCCCAAAAAAAGTTTTCTAGTGTCTTTTGACGGGGTTTAAATGTTCCCGAATATTTCAAATAAAGAATGTTTGTTTGGGTTTGTTTTGGGGTTGGGGGTTTAAAAAATTTTGTTTTTTAAAAGAAGTAGTACTACGAAACTGCAGTCAAGGGGCCGTTTATGGATACAAATAAAAAAATCCGGTGAGGGAGCGTCAAAAATGTTTCAATAATTTTTTATAAACAAATATATACTAATACATACTTACGGGGGTCGGCGCGTAATTTGAAAAGTAGGCTTTTTCTAAAAAAATGCATTTAATGGGAAAAGAAATTCTTTTTAATACGTCTCCGCATTTTTTAATTGAAATATAATTGGGGGGAAAAAAAAAAACTGCTTTTGACCAGAACTAACCATGACCGACTAGAACTTGGGTTTTTTTAAATTTTTCTAAATTATTTTAAAGGGGTTTAAACAAAATTTTTTCAACGTATTAAAAAAACCAGGGGGGGAAATATATTT
>JAHBCN010027225.1:0-10166 GCA_019359885.1 Listronotus oregonensis | reverse complement strand
ACACTTTGCTATCTAACCGTATTAAGAAATTTTAAATCGGTGGACGCAACAGAAGTTAGAAGAAAAAAAAATTTTTTAAAAAATAAGGGGTTTATCGATTTTTTAATAATTTATTTATTGTTATTGGCGAGACAATAACATAGTATGTTTTGAAATTCCTCGCAGACTGATATTTCGTGATTTTTTCCCACGGGATAGGGAATTTTTGTGGTACCTAATAAACAAAACACGGTAATAACACAGGTTTTTAAGACGTTTGGGAACCAGTTAAAAATATCGTTAGGATTGTCATTTTAACAACGTTAGTTTAAAATTTAAAAATTTTTTTAATTAAGGCTAAGAAAACAAAACCATTTAAACAACGTCATATGGGTACCTTTAGGTGCAAAAAAAGGAAGAAAATCTCAAATCAATAAAATTTTAAGATCACAAATTTATTCAACCTTTAATTTCTCCATGGTCACCTCCTTGCAGGTTGTACCGAAAAAAGGTGGCTGCCTCTGGAAAGAAAAAATATAGAGTTGTTATAGATTTACATAAATTTAAATAATATTACTGAGGACAATAGGTACCCTTTACCGAATATTTCTGATTTTTTAGACCAATTGGGTCAATGCCAATATGTTACAACCCCAAAATTTTGGGACATCAGGACTATATCAAATTGAGGTGGGAACCAAAAATATTCCAGAAACACCCTTTCTCAGTCGAAAACGAACTTTACGAATTCCTAAGAATGCCTTTTGGGACCTACATCATCCACATTTTAAAGATTGATTAAATAAATATAACAAAATAAATTTTACATTTTTATTGCTACTTTTTCTGTTTTACAAAACAGTGTTATTAGATTTACACACCGACTTTTTGTCTTCAACCTGCCATCAACTTTGTTTTTTTTTTAAATACGGCACTGGATTTTTTATTACATATTTTAAGAGTTTTTGGCCCCAAAAAACCAATGATGTAGATATGAAGATCAACGTTTGGGCAGATAACTATGGAAATGAAATTATCGGTCATTCTTTCTTGTCTCCGTAGGAGTGGTCAAGTCTCGGCTCCCTGGCCGCCGGGGATTTTCCGGGGTTTTTTTTTGGGGGGTTCATCCCCCCACGGTACTCTGGTACTTAGGAGTATATGTTTTTTTTTTTTTTTTTTTTTTTTTTTTATTATATGTCAAGTATAGTATATATGTATATGAAAATGCAGATTTTAAGCATGTGATAAAAAAAATTTATTTAAACTCGATAACCTTTTTAGTATTAAACACACTTTTTTTTTTTTCTAACTCGGTTTTTAGTCCACTGATTTCAAGTTTCTTGGAAAATTTTAAAAAGCAAAAGTATTTTGAAGATGATTCACACTAAGAGGGTTGCCATTTGCCATATCTCAAGTGAAGTTAGCTGGAGGTAAGAAGGTGATTTTTAAAAATTTTTTTGATAGTTTCCGAGATTCCAAAACAGGCAATACCAATTGAGGGAAAAAACTTTAAAAAAGTTCTGTTTTATATAACTTTTTTGTAATATTTACTTTCTTTTTTACTGGGCCACAGTTTGCCAACGACCTGTATCAATATTTATATAATAACAACTCACCGATGGGTTCCAAAAAACGGTATTAGCAAATCTGACTTCCCGGGAAACCACAAGGAAAAACCACATGAGCCCATGTGCCACGGTCGGTCTGTTTGAAAGCACCACCTTGGTTAGGGCACAAGACACAATCTACAGGTCGACTTGGGATTGCAAGCATCAAAAAAAAATATTTTGGGTTTCCCTTTACACAGGTCCACAAAAAATGTGGTGTGTGCTGTGTCGGATAATAAAAATTCAAAATACATGAAACACTTAATGAAAGACTTTTAAAACCCTAGCCTAGGCTTTTAATATATTAAATAGATGCATAGGCAACTAATTAATATAACAATTAAAAACCTTACCTTCACAAAACCACTGTCCTTCTGGTATATAAGGGACCCCATAGCAGTCTTGATGTACCGCCAAGTTGCACATATCGAAAACAGAATAACGTTGGTGTTTTGACATTCGCCATCCATGCAGATACAGCAGACCGCGTCATCATCGACGACCGCGCCACTCGAATGTCCGTTTACCGCAGCCTACAAAGATACTACTTATAACAAACAAAGGGGAGGAAATACACCTAAATGACTCGAAAATAAAAAAAAAAGATCAATAAATTGTTAGTAAAACTATTCAAAAATATGTTTGATTCGGTTAAGGAAAAGACTTTTATTCAGCGGAGGGAACAGCCAGTAGCGGATTTACATTAGGGGACTGGGAGCTAATGCCAGGGCGGAAAATTTTTTGCGGCGAATTGCTTTAAAAGTGCATTGTTAAAATCATCTCCATATTATGATGGTAAAATAACTTTTATTATTTTTTGATTATGTTTAGAATTATTATACACGTTGCAATTTTATCAACAAAAAGTTCTAGTGTCTAAATTTTTTTAATTAATAGCTGCAAACTCACAGGTCTTAAGACACGGTGTGTCTCGTGCCTTAATTTTTTTTTAATTATCCTTGCGGTTGCGCATCTCGCAGTAGTTTAAGAAAACTAGAACTAAACTATTGGATTATTAACTTTTGGATTTTTAATACCTGTATCAAATTTCGCTTGATTTGCTGATCTACATCGCCTCCAAATCTTTGTTAGATTTTCACAGCACTAAACAAAACGAGAGCCGAATATATCAAAAGGCTGGCAATCGCAGTATTAAAATATGAATAAAAGAAAAAATAAACATTTTATTTCCAGAAAATATTATCCGAAAGATCAATAATTTTGATTGTTTAAAATCATTTTAATTTGTTTTATAGCATATTTCAGATATTTATTTGCAGACCTTAATTTTTGTACAATTTTGGAGGAAGGTAAAAACCCTCCCCCCTCTGTCTAATTCCTTACCTATACCAGTGTTAGTACCAACTGAATTTCGTAACTAACATTTGAACAAACTTATTTTAATTGTGTATCGGTTTTTAAAGTATTTTAACAAAAATAAACTAAACCTTAAAAAAATTCAACAAGTTGTTTTTGAAAAATGTAACGTTGTTGATACGATACAAAATATTTTACATAAAATTCATAGGATAGTTTCACCTGAAAAAACCTGGCTGCCACAGGTCACAAGTTTTTATTTGTCTAAGTCAAAAATTTTAAAAATACGTTTATTACTTATTATTATATTATAACTCTCTATTATAAATGTGGAGAAAACGCCAGGAAAACACAACGAAGATATGTTGCAAATTTCCACCGAAATATATCAATAAAAACGATTTTAAAACTGAAGGTCTTATTCGAAAAAACAAAATCGTTACATATTAGAAAGGGGCTACAATGAGAAAAAACCGGGGTGAGCTATTCTAAATTATTTTATTTTGTATACCATGAAGTCAATTACTGACGCAGTTAGAGACTTGAGGTTTGGGCCCTGAAGGAAGAAGAGTAACATATGCGAGGTTCAGAGAACACTGAAATATTTTTAAATGTCTTCCATATCACGTTCTTCCAGTACAGCATTTAAAACGTGAACAAAAGGAACTTCGCTTTTTAAATTTTTTCCCCCAAAATTTTTAAACCATGAACAAGATGATGCTACGTTCACTACATCGGGAAGTTTAACGACGCAATACGACAGCTGGGCAAGACAAAACTTTCCAAGAGGTTAAATACCGGGTGGTCTTCTTCATGTCTGGTGTGGTGAGAGATGCTTAACTGGGGAAAGATATTTTCAATCCTCTTGAAAACGATATTGAGGACATTTTAGAAGAAAGCAATTGAAACGTATCGCAAGATAATTTGGCAACAAGACGGAGCACCGCCCCATGCTGTTCGTCAAGTTGTGCAGTATCCCCAATCGCCGATAAAACAGTGCATTGGACGAGGGGGACTATTTTTATAGTTCAGATATTACAATTTTGACATTTTTCATCCCTTAAAGAATGTCGTTTAACAAAATGGGAAACAAACACGGAAGAAATGAGAGAAAAATTGCAAATGAAATAACGTCTTAACCAAGAACCTCAAATAACATCCGCGAGCTTAGAAAGGCTAATGAGGGGTCATGATCATGTTCGAAATAAGGGGGGTCATATAGAACATTTAAATTATTAGTAATATTATTATTTTGGGTAACACTTGCATATACGGTTTTCCCTATTTTTGAATTTTTTTGGAAAAAATTTTTATATAGTCATATTCTAGGGTCCTCGGGGGATTGCAAATATACGGCGGAGAAGAGAAATTATGCGTTTATTTTTTTATTAATTAAAAAGTTACGGGACCTTGAGTAAATAGGGGTGCGGGGGGGTAAAAACGAAGTAATAATTATTCACTAAAACATGACACACACACACAAAAATCCATTGAGAAAATACGCAGAAAATCTGAAAAAAACTTTTAAGTTAAATAAAAAAATATATGGGTTAGAAATCTAATATCAATTGATTAAAAATTCTTTCTACTGTCAAATTTAAAATAAGTATCAACAGTGTTCCCGGATTTAATAATTTTGAAAAAATTGCTGTTTTTAAATTTTTTGATATTTTTATGTTTGAATTTTAAATTTGGGGAAAAAATTAAAAGGTGCTAACCACAACTAACCAAAACTAACCATGACCGACTAAGGGCTTTTAATTTTGTCTAAAATGGTCATGGTTAATTCTGGTTTTAAAACAGGAACTTTTAATACTTCCCCGCATTTTCACGTCTGAAATATATTGGGGAAAAAAAAAGCTGTTTCCCCTAACCGAATAAACCGGCAAATGCCCCCCGCCCTAAGGCGTTTTTTTTTAAAAGGTCGTTGGGGTTAATTCTGGTTAGTTAAAGCGGAGGGTTTTTTTTAATACGTCCCGCACATTGAAATATATTGGGGAAAAAAAAAGCTGCTTTGCTAACCAGAACTAACCAACCACTAGAATTTGGGGGGCTTTGAATTTATCTGAAATGCAACCCAAAAAACCCTAACCATGACCGATTGAGGGCGTTTTTTTTGCAAAGGTCGATCATGGTTAATTCTGGTTAGTTAAAGCAGGGGGTTTTTTTAATACCCCCCGCATTTTCACGTCTGAA
This sequence comes from Listronotus oregonensis, assembly GCA_019359885.1. Lineage (NCBI taxonomy): Eukaryota > Metazoa > Arthropoda > Insecta > Coleoptera > Curculionidae > Listronotus > Listronotus oregonensis. The sequence goes on along the minus strand of JAHBCN010027225.1, from coordinate 5,067 downwards.
ATATAATTGGGGAAAATAAGGGGAAAAAAAAAGCTGTTTGCTAACCAGAACTAACCATGACCGACTAGAACTTTTAAATTTGTCTGAAATTCGGGGACGTTTAAAAAAAGACCGCGCATGCTTATATGCTGGAAATCTTTTTTAGATAGTCTTCCGAAAGGGTTTTTTTTCCCAATTTTTTCAGACGTGAAAATTTGGGGACGTATTAAAACAGACCTCCATTTGGCAACACTGCACGCTGACGTTTCTTGTCATAAAGGGGAGTTTGATTATATGGAGAAAATCAATGGTAATTTTAAATCTTAAAATAAAAAAAAAAAATATTAAAACACAAATTTTCCCCTTTTTTCTCCGCCAGTATATTTGAAACCCCCTTAAACCCTAGAATATGACTAAAAAAAAAATTTTGCCAAAAACCAAAAAATAGAAAAAACCTTTTATAAGTTTTACCATTTTTTGTTATAAGTGTTCTTATTACCACCATATTTTACCTGTATTGTTTTAAATTTTTTTTTCCCTTTATTGTAAATTTGCTGCTTGGTTTAGAAATAGATATATCATATCTTTTTTTGCATATAATAAATTTTTAAACGTTCTTCTGATGAAAACGTCATTATAAAACTACCCAAAAAAATAAGAAACGTATTTTTAAAATTCTTGATTTTTACAAATAAGCCCCCGTGACCTGTGGCAGCCAGGGTTTTTCAGGTGAAACTACCTTTTTTAGTATCATGCATTTTTTGGGCAATTGCAGCAGAACCGCAGGAAATAAACCCAGCAACCCCTATATCACCGGGAATTTTTTGGTGAAAATCTCTATCTATTGATTTAAAATTTACGGGACATTCCTTTAAAAAAAAACGTCACTGGTGTTGTAACTTTTTTTTTTTTGTTTCAAATGTTTTTCTGATAAGTTAAATTTTAATTCGACGGAAAAAAATACACGAAATGGCTATATTCTTTTTTTTTTTAAAACAGGGAAGTTCAAAAATACAGCCCTGTTTATTTAAAAAAAGAATAACCCTGTAACCAATAACCATGATATATGGGGTTTTTTTAAGACTTTTTGAGGGGTTGATTCATGTTTATTGAAGAGTTCTTCCCACTTTTTAGTGATTTTTAGAGGAATTTTTTTAGATGGGTTTTTAAAACCGTATATATATATATATATATATATATATATATATATATATATATATATATATATATATATATATATATATATATATATATATATATATATATATATATATATATATATATATATATATATATTATTATTATATATATATATATATATATATATATATATATATATATATATATATTTATATTTATATATATATATATATATATATATATATATATATATATATATATATATATATATATATATATATATATATATATATATATATAGCTCCTCCTTTTTTTAAAAGAAAAAGGGTAAAATTTTAGGGTTGTAAGCGCGACATAATATACCACTATCAAAAAAAAATAACAGTATCCGCCGATTATTCAAAAAGTATATTTTTTTTTGAAAAAAAACGGAAAACAAAAAAATTTTAAAAAAAAAAAAATTTTTATAAAATTTGCTTTTTTGTATTTTATTAGCTTCTAAATACATGTTTTCGCATAAAAAGGGGAATTTTTTTTGATATTTGAAATCTTATTTTATTGACCAACACGAGTCATGCAAAAGGGAAAAAATTTTTTTTCATCGCTTTTCTTTTTCCCAGGACGAAAAACCCAAACGTTTTTTTTTCCTTTTTTTGGGCGCACATACGCATCCCCCGGTTTGGTCGAAGGTAAATTCTTCCAGGTTACCCATTTCTTGGTTGTTGTCAATTTTTAGGATTCAATTCATTTCATTTCATTTCCGAGCAGCGGTTGCGGCCACACTGGGGTAACTGTTACCCCACGCCGATAAAACGAACGCTCAAAGAACCATCACGCTTTTTTTTTGGCTTCCTATGTAAAGAATCATATCTCCAATTGTCTACTACTAGCAGATATTGTTACTTGTATAAATTTCGAAGATTTTAGACCTCAATTTTTTACTTTTTCAAGCCTGGGGTAACTAGTAACCCCGGGGGCCGCAAGGGTTAAAAAAATATGGGGATGATAGAATCAAAAATAAAATATTTAAAATTAAGGAAATTATGTTTATGTGCTCTACTGATTTACATATTTTATTAATACTTACGTGAGCCTCGTTTTCGGCCAGTTTTAAAAAAAAGTAATCAATGTAGTGCAAAACAAATTACAAATAACATAAGTGTTTACTTACTTGGAAGATGATTCTTTCTCTAATCTATCCATGAGAAACCCCCAAAGAATCCACACTAACTGGGGCTAAATTTTTGGGTTCTTTTTTTTAAAATAAAGATGGTTTTTAAAACCCCCTGCAAAAAAAAAAAAAAAGGGTTTTTTTTTGGCTTTTTCACAAATTAAAAAAAAAACGAAATTTTGTTTCTGTGATATTACCCCCCTGCAAAATCTGATATATACTGAAATATTTGGTTTTTTTTTTATCTTGAGACAACCCACGAAGGCATAAAGCTTAAGTACAGGGTGTACAACTAAGAAAAAAGGGGCCGGTGTATCTCGGAAAATATTTTTTCGCACAGCGTTGGGGAAAAAAATTGTTAGTAAAAGTTCAAGAGAAATAGCTGAAAATTATTTTCAGATTTATAAAAGGGCCCGCTAGGGGGGTAACTGCAATCTTGAATCAAAAAAATTATTTTTTTGTAAAATTTTGTTTTATTAACCTTTTAAAAAAAATACCTGATCTTTAAAGTCGAGGATAATCTAAACCTTTTTTTTTTGGGCAATTTTTGCTATATCTCTAAAAAAAAGTGGGGGGGGGGGTTTTTAAAAGGGTTTTCCCCCTCAAACAAAAACCCGTATCTTTCGAAATGGTTACCGATTTTAACAAACTTGGGCTAGTTGAAAAGGGCTATTCTTGGGCTATAAACCTTAAAATATTTAAAGTTTTGTTAGTTTTACAAATCGCCGCTAGAGGGCTTTTTCGATATTCCGAAAAATGGTTCATTTTCTAAAAAAAAATTAAAGCATTGGTATAATTTTTTTTTTTATGAAAAAGTAGTAAATAATGCCTAAACAAGTCGGAAAAATAAAAGCTACAGGGTGAGTCAACGATAGAGTAAAGTTCATTATTTAAATTTTTCAAAAGTTATGAGAAAAAAGTAAAAAACAAAAAAAAGTAAAGATTAGGGGGGCACAATTTAAAATTTTTTAGGGAAAGGGGAAAAAAGTGAGAATAAAAAATACATTTTTTTAAAAAGGGGAAACCCCTTTTTTTAAATTTTTTTTTTAATTTTTTTTAAAAAATTTTCAACTTTTTTTTAAAAATAATGCATACCTAAACCCCAAAGTTTTTCCAATATTTCAATTTTTTTTTAAAAAAAAAATAATTTTCACACTTCACGCACGAAAGAAGGGTAAAATTGGAAAAGTTAAAAAAAAACGCAAAGTATTAAAAAAAAGGGATATGACATACTTAATAAAAAAATTTTGGGTTTTTGTAAGATCTTTCAGAAAAAAAAAAAATATATATGGGTGCGCCATTTAAAAAAAAGAGATTTTTCAATTTAAATGATCCAAATATATTCGTTTATTTTGAACACCCTGTAGCATCTAATTAAAATTGTTGCATATATCTTTTTTGTCATCGAATAACGCTAATATCAAATATGAGTGATCTACCTTTTAAAAAAAAATGGGGGTTTTCGTAATTTTTTTTAAGTGTAAAAATTTTTTTTTTTTTTTGAAAAAAAATTAAATATTGGAAAAAAAATTAGGTTTAGGTATGCATTTTATTAATAGAAAAGTTGAAGAATTTTAAAAGGAATTCAAAAAAAAAATTTTAAAAAAATTTGGGGGTTTCATTTAAAAAAAATATGTTTTATTCGTCACGCTTTTTTTGCCACCCTATACTTTAAAATAATTTTTTTAAAATTTGCATCCTTTTAAAATCTTTACATCTTTTTTTTTTACTATTTTCCCATAACTTTTTGAAACCAATGAAATAATGAACTTTACCTAAAGTTGACTCACCCCCCTAACCCCAAAAATATTACATGACATTAGTTATTTTTTTTATAAAACCTTTAATTTAGTTTATAAAATTTTTGTCTAAATGCAAACTTTACGAGTTATAACCAAAAAAAAGAATTTTCAGGATTTTTTTTAAAGGGATACCCAGAATTCCTTTTTTGATTATAACTGTAAGTACTGCATTTAGATGAAAAATTATTAAAAAACCAAATTAGAGGTTTTGTAATAATACCAATTTATGTTTTATAAAATTTTAGTAGCTTTTTAGTTTTTGAGATATTGACGTATAAATTTTTTTGGCTAAATATTAGGTAAGGAACAAGATATCGAGATGCAGTTTTCGGAGCTTGTTTAAGCATTATTTACTACTTTTCATTAAAAAATTATACCAATGCATTTAATTTTTTTAGAAAACCATTTCTGTCGAAATGTCAAAAAAGCCCCTAGCGGCGACGTGTGAAACTAACCCAACTTTAAATATTTTAAGATTTAACCCGAGAATAGCTCTTTTAACTAGTCCAAGTTTGTTAAAATCGGCTCAGCCGTTTAAAGATACAGGGTGTTTTTGGGGAAACCTTTGAAACCCCCCCAATTTTTTTTAGAGATATAGCAAACATTGTCAAACAAAAAAGGTTTAGATTATCCTCGAATTTAAAAAAACAGGATTTTTTTGTTAGGTTAATATGGCAAAATTCACAGAAATAACACTTTTTTTTTTCAAGGTTGAAAAGCCCCCCGGCCTTTATAAAAATTTAAAATAATTTCCAGCTATTTCTCTTGACCACTTTTACTTACAATATTTTTCCCCAACGCTGTGCAATAAAATTTTCTGAGATACAGCCGGCCTTTTCTCAGTTGTCACCTGTACAAATGTACCTGCGTGTCTTAAGTAAAGTAGAAGAAAGTTTATTAACACGAGACTTAAAGATTATGTTGGCTAATTCTTCCAGCAAAACTTTAAAAACCCATAAATAGCAACAGATCCCC
>JAHBCN010027224.1:0-10218 GCA_019359885.1 Listronotus oregonensis | reverse complement strand
AAAAAAATATATTTTTGAGTGTTTTTTTTTTAATTGTTGAAAGGGCCGCAACCCGAGACCAAATTTATGGGGGTTTTTGGGCGCTGATCACGAATCTGAAAAAAAAATTTTTTTTTTGAATATCCATCATCAAACTTGAAAGTCAAACTAACCTCATTTACACTATATTCCCCCTTTTTTTTGTAGACAATTCTTGATTTTTACAAAAGGGGCCCACAATATTTTATAAACACCTTTTAAAAATTTTTTTTTGTTTATTTTACACCTTTTTCTTCATTTAATTCCCAAATATCACTTTCAAACGGGGCGGCCATGTTGTATACATTGTTCCTGGTTGCAGCGTTTGAAAGTGAATTTTTACAATTAAATTAAAAATAGGTATAAAATAAATATAAAAACTTTTTTTAAAAGGTGTTTATTAACTATTGTGTTCCAATTTAGTGTAAAAATCAAGAATTTGTAAAAAAAGAAGGAGGAATAGTGTAAATGAGGTTATTTGTTTTTCAACTTTGATGATGGATGTCTGAAAACGAAACGTTTCCGCCAAAAGGTTTTCATATTCGTGATCAGCCCCAAAAAAAACCCCCCCGTAAACCAAATTTGGTCAAAATCGGAGTTGCGGCCACTTTCTAGACAATTACTCTTTATTTAGTTTTAGATCGTTTTGAAAAAATTTGCATGTTATTTTAATATTAAAGAAACTTTGAGATAGGTCCATCAATTAAATATACCTATATTATAAATAAATGAGTAGCTATTTACTAGAAAAATGACAAAGAAATTTAAGAAAAAACTGCTTAAAGCTCTAGTAAAAATAAATTAATAACGTAATTATTTCACAGGGTATTTTAAAATTTAAGTCATAAAGCAATCATTTTATTAACCCTGTATAATGACTAAAACGCGAACATTTATCAAACGACTAAATATACTTTATTGTTATTGTTATTATTTATATCTGATAAAGTTTCATTTTTATATGACATTTCAACCCAGTTTAAATATATTTTTTAGACACAATAGCGTTTTTGGACAGTTGCTCGACCGCTACCGTAACAAATCACCCTCAGCCAGAGGGTTGTTTTCTATGCGTGTGCTCAAAGAAGGGTGTAAACTGCATCGCTGTGTTTGTTTTTAGGATTTTGTGGAGACCGACTTTGTTACAATAACTGAGGCAGGTAATGCGTGATCGGACGTTGCGTAATGGAAACGATATTGTACAGGGTTGAGTTTTAATTTTTTTAAGAAAAAATTCGATATAATTTTTCGTAGTCATCATGTTTAAAATCTCGTCAATAGAGTTTGTGTAAGACTAGTGTAGAAAGGCAACTAATATTATTAAGGTACTTGATTTATGTGTGTGTGTGTGTGATCAGGGACGGCTCGTAGTACGTCTTGGGAATGTTCTTCATTTATGGCAGTATACAGGGTGTTCGCTACATGAGTAGACATAGTAAATCTGAGATAGAGGCTGTCTGCTATGCGGTCCACCCAGATATTTTGACCTGGACCCTAAGATTTTTTTTTATACTTTTAATTTTTTTCTAAAATTTTCAATTTTTGGATTTGAAACTGAAATAACTTTGTAAAAAATCATGAAACTGACATTATTTTTGATTTATTTTAATCTAGACTAATACTAGAATCATACAAATTTAATAATTGGGGCCTATGACCTCTACAAAGAAAAATACAGGCTCTCAAACCACAAAATAGGTAAAAAATAATTCAAAGAGCCAACTTTGCATTGCATTAAAAAAAAACTAAAAATAATTGACTATTTCTAATTAGTGAAAAACATCTTCAATTCATGACCTTTCGAACGATATGCAATAACCACAATTTGCTTAAAAACAGCAAGAGTTATTTGTCAATTTTATCAAGGTGGGCATTTTTTTACGAAATTCTACTTTTCATAAAGTCGACAAATAACTCTTGCTGTTTTTAAGCAAATTGTGGTTATTGCATATCGTTTGAAAGGGCATGAATTAAAGATAGTTTTGACTAATTAGAAATACTCGATCATTTCTATTTTTTTTAATGCAATGCAAAGTTGGCTCTTAGAATGATTTTTATCTCTTTTTGTGGTCTGAGTGCCCGTATTTTTCTTTGTAGCTGTCTTGAGCTCCAATTACTAAATTTGTATGATTCTAGTATTAGTCTAGATTAAAATTAAATAAAAATGTTGTCAGTTTCATGATTTTTCAAAAAGTTATTTCAGTTTGAAATTCAAAAATTAAAAATTTTGGAAAAAATCTACAAAAAAATCTTAGAGCCCAGGTCAAAATATTTGGGTGGACCGCATAGCAGACGGCCCCACCTATTTCAGATTTACTTATGTATACGCATATGCCGAACACCCTGTATAAGCGCTGGATTTTTAACAACTACACATTTAAATTTATTTTATTGTAAAAAAAGGTATTTAACACATTATATGGGTTACCTAAAATCTATATTAATGAGTGACTTTAAGAAAAAAAGTTAATATCGTCATATGTCTGAAACCTCTTAATTTTTGAGCTACAGGATCTTAAAACTTTAAGAAAAAAATAACTTTTTTATCATAATTTTCTTATCTCTCTTAGATGTTTTTATGAAATTTTGTACACACTTTTTAATTATTCAGAAGCATTTTTGACGTGAAAGTTGTTTTTAAATTTTTACCAGTGACGTTCGTAAGGGGTTTAAACTAAATATTTTTGAAGAAAAAAATGGTTAGCTACCAATTTTTCTAAAAACCCAAATTATTTTTAAAATCCCCATTTATTTTAAAGCAAATTTGGTCCATGGACTTACTTTCATACGACGCTCTGTTTTTGTGTAAAAAGTTAAAACAAAAAAATATTCATTGAGATTGCTTTTGATATTTTGTTGAAATTCAGTAGGCACCCACTATGCCTGGAAATATTTTTTTGGAACAAAAATAAATATTTTATTTTTGCCAGTGACCGAATATTTGGATAGAAAAAAACGGTACGCCTATGATTGTTTTCACGCATGGTAGGTGCCTACTCAATGTCAACAAAATATCAAAAGCAGTCTCGATGAGCTGATTTTTTTTTTAATTTCTTGACGCGAAAAGGGAATATTGTACGAAAGTAAGTCCATGAACCAAATAAATGGATATTAAAAAAAATGGTTTTTAGAAAAATCACAGCTAGTCCCTCCCTGTAGCTGTAAGTAATTCACAACACTTTTTTTATTTTAATAACCTGTATTTTTAGTTGCTTAATTAAAAAAAAAAAAAACGAAAATTGCAAAAAGGTCAGTGGCGCATATTTTTACATTATTTTGGATAAGGTGTCCCCTAAAATGCCACTGGACCTAATAATTTAATTGGGGCTTATTAATGCCCTAATTAATGAAAAAAACACCGACAAATTTTAAGAAAATCGGCTACAGGGTACTTGCAATGAATTGGTTTTAACACAGCCCTACTTCACTTAACAGGCTGTGAACAAGGAAATCTGGCAACTATGCGTTCAGATATAGATCGACACACGTTTGCTGTTGTTTTGTCATATGATTTACGTTTAATGACCTGTTGCTCTGATGTGTTTTTGTAAATAAATCAGCTTTTTTGAAAGAAAATATTGTTAATATAAAGACTAAACCTGTAAAAGGTCTTACTGTGAGATTTGTGAGTGACCGGGACAGTTTTTTTCCGCAGACATTGCGTAAAAACAAAAATATCCGCGGGTGAAAAGTGCCGGTGTTATAAAGTGCTTAAAGCAAATGGCGGCAAATGAACCTGACATTTTGTGGTGGTGCTTTTTAAAAAATAATTAAAATTGAAAGTGTGTCTTAATGATTCGTGTTTGGCTTTGATTTTGTAGGTATTTTTTTAGTTATTTTTTAAAAACAGTAACAAATATTAGCATTGGAAATTACCGTAAGTAGTTAGGTATACCGAACATTTTGGAATTTTGTCGTTCGTTTTGGTTTTTGTTATTGCGTTGCATAGGTACCTGGCTGCCTGCTTATTAGATACTATTTAGTTACTGTTATTATTATTATTTTTCTATTACTAAAAATGTAATTTCATTGATCCAAAAAATGGGTTTCAAGTTCTAGATATCATAACTGACAACCACAGAAATAACCGATCCATGTTTTCTAATATAACAAACAAAAATTTAACTTCTTTCCCCAACCCTGATCTACCAGAAAGCAAAATATTTACTAGCTTTGATTTTGTGCGTTTATTTAAAAACATAATTAATAACTGGCGAAATTTAAAAAACTTAGATAAAACCTTTGTTTATCCAGATTTTGATCATTTTGATGTGATTAGACATGCAAAATATAATGACGTTAAGAGTATGTATGAGCAGGAGAAGGACCTCGTTGTAAAAAAATCTTTTAAACTTAACCATAAAACAGTTTATCCCAACAATTTTGAGCGTCAAAAAGTTTTTATTGCTGATAATATATGTAATTTTTCAACAATCGCAGCTTTAAATGACTTTGGTTTTAAAGACACAGCATCTTTTCTTGAAGTTATCAGACATTGGTGGGATATTGTCAGTAATACTAGTACTTTAAGGGGTAAAGTAAAAAAGAAACGAGTATTGCGATCACATCTCTAAAATTGATCATTTCTCTGTTAATTTTTTAAGAAAATTTGTTACCTGGGTTGAAGCTTGGCGTAAACTTGAAAACAATAATGGTCGCCTTACAAACGACACATATTCTGCACTTTGCCATAGTATATCTGTTTTACTAGAAATAATTGACTATTCATTTTCAAAATTTGATTTGTGATATATTTTACCAGGTAAATTTACTACTGAAAAGTTAGAAAAAAGATTTGGTAAATACAGACTTCTTGCAGGTTGTAATTACAATGTTAGCTTTGATGATATTTTTAATGCTGAGAAAAAATTAGACCCAAACATATATTTAGAAGCGCTGAGGATGGTAATTTTTTCTTTAGCTGAGATTAAAAAACAGGGAGACAGCTGTATCCAGGAAAATGATCTTGATTGATTAAAATAATTACACTGAAAATTTTTTGTTTTTACTTGAAACTGAATACTGAATACCTAAATGAATATGAAATTGACAAATCGGTACAAATTTATATAGCCGGTTATGCTGCCCACAAAATTGTAAAAAAATGTAATAATTGTAACATTTGTGTTTCTTTTCTTGTTGAAAGTAAGGAAAACCTAATTTACGACGAATACTTTGATTGTCTAAAACGTGGCGGTTTAAAGGCTCCTACAAAAATTGTTAAAGACGTTCTGTTCCATATGTGCGGATTTTTGAGAAAATTATTAATGACCCTGCTACTGAGAGTGACTTAATAAAAATGGCAAATCAAAAAGCTATCCTGTGTGATCTAACTAACTTAAGCACTAGACAACATGAAGGCTTTAATGATTTATGCTCGCAATGTATTTGTGGTAATGAGAACAAAAATATGTTCATTATGATGGGCTCTATTTTTCAAACATTCTTTAAATAATTGTGTTAAAAAAAAGAAATAACAAAAATGCCACAGAAAAATCGGAAAAGGCTGAGTCAAAAAACAAGAAAAGGAAACCAGACACATTTAATAAATAAATAAACAAAACTCAAACTAAGTACAATTACTAACTAAATGTTAAATTACACTTGTTTGCTTTTACAACAGCATCATATTCTTATGCCTCGACCTATGCACATAAATTAATTTGTTTTAGAGTTTAAATATTATATATAAATATTCATTTTTTCAATTATTATACTGATTTAATTATTTTAATGGAAATATCAATACTATTTACGCGATCTTTGAATCGAGCCTTAAATGAATTTAAAAATAAGCGCCTCGATACGGATTACGGACCATCGCGCTCGCCAGAAACCGATCTGAATCTCATGCCGGTTTTCGGCGTTGCCAAGTGGTTGTTCACGGCTTGTTAAGGAAGTAGGGTGTGGTTTTAATTATTATGGCGAAATCAATGCAAGATAGGAAAAAATATTAAAAGACAAAGAAGTTTTATTTTTAGTTACTTAATCTAAATAAAAAAACAGTGGCATACATTTTTCCCAATTATTTTCTATAAGATGTCTCCTGAGATGCTACTGGACCTAATAATTTTAAATAATGAGGTCTATATTAGACACTTATTACTAGAGGTAACACTAAAAAATTTCAAAAAAAATCGGCCAAGAAGTATTTAGGATATTTAAAAAAAAAACCTTTTTTTTTTATTTACATATTACATACCTATAGAAACTTTGGTAATTATATAGAAGTGGGGCTTTACTTTTTTGGGATGTAAAATTAACATGATTATTTTTTTTGGGTTGTCAAATATGTTTATTCTTAAAATTCATCAAAAATAGAATAATTAAAAAACAAAATAAAAATGTCAATTTCTTGTTTACTTTTTATTATTTTTTTTTTTAATCGAAAAATCCAAAAATTGATATTTTTGAGGCGCAATAAGTTAAATAATATAAATATTATAAGAAATTAATGCATGACCTTCAAACCTTAAGTCAAAGGTTAAAAAATAATTTTCGACTTTTCAAATGAGGAAATCCTCATAAAATCACTGTTTTTAAAGTTTTAAACTATTTTTTTTATAAATCCGATCTTAATTTTTCAATTTTTTATGGCCACAAAACAGTGGAGCTTTTATATAAATACCGAAACTTTTTTCAATATTTTTTAATGAGAAATCACCTCCTGAAATTTGACCGTGCATTTTTCAAACACCCTGTTTATTTGTGGGCTAATTCATTTTTTATTAATAATTTTTAATGTCCCAGTTCGGTCCTGGGTAATTGTGCCCCATAGCATAACACTCTGATTGGCATTAACTCCGCACACAATATAGACCACGGTAGACTGTTGACACTTCGTATGATTGATTGGGGTCCAAATTAATCCGCTACCGCTGGCTGCTGTTGCCATTTTCCTAGACCCGAATAAAACAAATTTAATTTGATTTTACTATCACATATATGGCATATTTTCAGTTACCTGTAATTACTTAGCTGTAACCAAAAACCAATCGTTAATTATTTTATTGATGAAATTTTAACATATTTTTTTGCCTAGTTTTGTCAAAAAAATGTTAAAATTAAATTAATGATAATTACGAAATAAGCTAGATCACTTCTAATAGTCTAAGATCTGAATTACGACTGCCATAAAAATACTATTTAACACACGGGAAACAAGGCCTGAAAGTGACCTATTTCATACACCCGTGTAATTTTTTTTTGCACGGTTCGGACTGTGTGAAAAAATATAAGTCCGGGAGGCCATCGCAAAAAAAGCTTGCCAATAGGAGATACGCATGAAATATTTTTTTTTATTATTGTAAACTATAGTCAATTCAAAGCCGCACTGGTTTCAGCTCAGCGGGTTCAAAAAGCATTTTTTACCAAAATCGTGAAAAATCGTTTTTTTTTTCAATATAACTTAACAACTATTGATTTGAAAAAAAAGGTTTATAATTAAAATTAATGGTCCAATAAAATTACGTAATTATTGTCTACTAACAATTTTTGTATCCCTTTTAGTTTTTAAGATATTAGCAATTTTAATTTAAAATAAAAACGCAAATATCTCAATAACTAAAAAAGCTACGAAAAAATTTATTAAACAAAAGTATGCTTTTTGATAAGCTCCATAAAAAAGGTAATATAGACATTTTTAATAAAATTATATAGAGATATAAGCACAAAAGGGATTTTGGCCAAAAATTTACCTAATAATATGTTTTTGGTACAAGTAACTATGCCAACTCCGATCCATCTAAAAATGGATTTAAAATGTTTTATTTATTAAATAAAACAAACTAATTCACATGTGCCTCAAGGCAATGAGAGATCACCTGGTGGCACGAATATTTTATTTAATTTTTTTTTGGTCCAATAACTGCACTCATTTCGATTCACTTTAAACTTTAATTAAAAGCAAATATAAACTCTATTTTATTTAAAAAAAAATAATAATAAATGCCTCCTCTATCTGGGTGTTATATACCTGGCAGGACGCAGTCTTACGATGGCAATTTACTTGATAAGATCAATAATAACTACTTTAATTATTTGCACAATATAAAACGAAATGGAATTTTTTCAAGAGCTTGTGTGACACATAAATGGGACATTTCAGTGCTGACGAACTACCTGTCAAGCTTTAATTAAACATTGAAAAGTCACAAATAAGGTGTGGTATTATACAAGTATCAGTAAAATTGGCAAAAAATCTTAAAATAAACTGAGGTTCAAACTCTATCTGGGTGTTATATACCTGGCAGGATGCTTAACATTTCTCGATCTTCTATGCTACTATGTGTATAGCTCATCGTTTAAATATTTTTATTTATTTAATCAAATTAATTTAAATAATAATATTAATATTTTTTAAAGACAGTTACTAAAAACGCCCAATCTCCGGTTTTTCTGTAACCTTACACAGGACTTGTTAATAGCATTAGAATATTGTTTAGAGGTTTTTTTGACAGAAATTGTAAAAATTAAAAAAAATGAAAAAAACAATTTAATCAAAACTAACCGGAACTAACCAAAACTAACCCACCAATTAATAAAATGGTATGTAAAGTATATTTAAATATATTCACAAAGTTTTTTAAAATTTAATTTAACAAATTTATTTATGCATTGATATTAATATTGAGACAAAAGGTTTTTAATATAAAATAATAAATAATAAATCAAAATTAGTTAGTACATTGTGTATGGTATTTTTACATTTTATTTAAGTATATAAAACATATTTTAAATACCATTTTATTAATTGGCGGGTTAGTTTTGGTTAGATCTGGGCAAGTATCAAGCAAAGTTACAGATAAATTGGAGAGGGGGCAGTTTTAAAAGTTTAAAAATGTTAATGTAAAAATTGTTAATTGTTCAATTGTTTAATTTAATTGAATTAATTTAAATTTAATTAATTAGAATCTTTTTTCTTTCCATTTTTGCACTCATTTTCCAATCATAAGAGAAAAGAAATTAAAATTAAAAAAAGACAAAAAATTAATTTTTCACGGTTTTCATTATTGCCGCCAAAAAAACCCTCTACACATTGTTTCTTATGCCGTAAGAAAGTTTTATACAAAATTATAGACAAATCGATGGGGAGGCGTTTTTGAAAGTTTAGCCGTAATTATTAAAATTTTTATTTGTAAAATTGAAGAAAAAAAATTATAGTATAATATACTTAATTAAAAAATATATTAATTATAAATAAAATAAAAAAAAATCATATATGTTTTAAAATTAAATATTTTATATATTTTATATATATATATAAATAATTAATTATATTTAATATATATTATATATATATATATATATATATATATATATATATATATATATATATATATATATATATATATATATATATATATATATATATATATATATATATATATATATATATATATATATATATATATATATATATATATATATATATATATATATATATATATATATATATATATATATATAAATATATATATATATAATTACATGATTTTATTTTATAAATATGAATAAGCAAAGAGGCATGACATTTGGGATAGATGTTTATGTTTTCCAAGGCTTTCTGGCAACGATATTTGCAATTATCTGCTACTCTGAAAAAGGGTCCGAATCTGCAACCCTTCATAGTCTTTTCATTGTATTGTTTTATATCGCTAATTTATATTGCTGACTTCGTATTGCAGACATGTATTTATATTTTTTTTCTAGCAAACAGCACAATTTATGAACAAAATGCAGCGAACAAAAAATGGTTCTAATTAAGTAAAGCCTTTACATACCATTTCTAAAACTGCCTTGTTGTGTACTTTCTAGGATAAGACCCTTTCGTTCTGGTACCAGGGTATAGAACTGTGGGTACACAGAAACTATTGCCTCCTAAAAACTGGTCATACAATATTGTATTTAAATTAATTGTACTTACAAAAGAAATTAACTGTTTTTTTTTACTTTGTATTATTTTTAACCACTTACCCCAAATGGCGAAGTTTGCAGTACTTCACTGAAAAAAACTTACAAAAAAATGTAAGAAAAAATTTGAAAGTTATGATTACTAACAATACGTATTCGTAAACGTCAGGTAAAGTAAGAAAGTAACAGTATTATCATGAACAGTTACGTAAGTTTGTTTGTGGTGTCACAGTTACAAACCGCTACAAGCTGAAGCCCCTGTTAGCGTTCTGCTAGTGACAAGGCTGC
>JAHBCN010027223.1:0-10260 GCA_019359885.1 Listronotus oregonensis | reverse complement strand
TCCCACAAGTAACCAGAACTAAAAATGGAAAAATTTTAATCGTGAGATCGTCAGTAGACATATGTTTTTTTTTTTTTCTTTTTCATTATCAGCAGGCAAAAAACGAAGAATGTTGATTAAAAAAACTGAATCTTTTTTTTTTAATATTAAAACATTTTTAATTTGGAATGAAGCAATTTTTTAAAAATTTCCAGGGGCCCCCCTTAATTAACTGTTATAGCTAGTATTACTGCACAAAATATCCATGATGACAAGAATATCAGAATATTGAAGTCCTTTTTGAAAATCGTTTTTTACCGGTCACTATATCAAAAAAAGATCATCCTATAACCCCCGACTATATCAAAAACCTTTAAAATTTTTTTTAGCAGGTTTTTAAAAAATTTAGGAACAACCAGTATTTTTAAAATTTTTAATGCTCTTAAAAGGTTTTAACAACCTTCATATAAATTAAGTTAACTGAAAAGGCCCCTTTTTTACAAAAGAAGTACATAATAAAATTTTGTTCACTTTTTTTCCAAACACTCTATACAAAACCCCGGTAAGCTATTAGAAATGTTAAAGGGGCCAAAAGTAAACTAATCAAAATTTTTTAATTTAAAAATTTTTTTTTTTCCCAAAAACGTTGAAGAGAAAATTTTTTTTAATAAGTTTTTTTTTGGTTTAAAAATTAAAAATTTTAAAAAAAAATTTTTTTTAAAAGTAAAAAAAGAATAGTTTTAACCCCTTTAAAAAAAATTTTTTTGTCTTTAAGGTTAAATCTTAAATTTTTTAAAATTTTCCCCAAACACCGTATCGAATATTCGTTTGAGCACGGAAAAATAAAATTTAAAAAAATTGAAAATCGGATAGCTTCACTCGGACAAAGTCTACAGGTATTTTAAAACTGACACATACACTCCCCCCTTTCGAAAAAAGGATCAACTAAAAAAAGGCCTCCTATTTTTAAAAAAGGGGAATGCAAAAATGCTAGACTGTGTTACTAAAAATTTTTTACTCACTAACCAGGGTTTAACTGACTTTTCGCGACCACTGTAATTCTGGAAAAAAGAAGTTTGGGCAGGAATTATTGGATTTTTAAAATTTGGGATTCTAATTCCGGGACGACTCTGGACAACTTTATTTGAAATTCCTTTAGAAAATTTTTTTCTTTTAAAAGGGGAAAAACATTGAAATCCGCCGAAACATGTCCACATTTTGACAAGGGGCACCTTTTTTTTAGCGTTGATGTCGGGCCCGAATAACCCCTTCCCCAAACCGGGGGTGGTGAAAAACCCTTTTTTCTCCCTCCTCGATCTCCCCCCCAAACCCGGGGTTAATTTTTTTATTTGGGGGGACAGCTTAAACCCCGGCGTTTCCCCCCCTCTGCTCAGGGGGGGCGCTTCAGGAAATCGGGGTTTTAAAAGGGATTAAAAGGAACAATGATGGGTTTTTAAAATTTTCCCAAGATAAATACTGGACAAAAAAATATCGTTAAAAAAACTTTTTGAATGTGTTTTTTTGATAAAAATGTGATTTATTGTCTTTAAACCCTTTTTTTTTTAACTTAAAAGGGTGTCTAAAAAATTTTTACGGATATGGTTTAGTTTTTTTAACCCCTAATGAAAATTACAATATGGTATATATTGATATGGATGGATATATTAGGTTTTTTTTTTTTTTGGGGAAAAAAAAAAAAAATTTTTTTTTAAAAAAAAAATTTTTCTTTTAAAAAATTTTTTAAACACATCAAAAAAGGGGACTTTAATCACCTCTCAAGAGCCGTAATTAAAATTTTAAAAAAATTTTTTTGCTTTTAAAATATTAGGTAAAAACAAAGTTTTAAAAAGAAATCTTGGGGGAATTTTGGGTTTTTTTTCTTATGGGTTTTTTTTAAATTTTTATTTTTTAGAAGAAACAGTTGTCTAAATATGTCCAAAAACTTGAAATAAATAATTTGTAATTACAAAATCCAACCCCAAATAAAGATATCTCTTGTGGGGACCTTCATTTATTTAATAAATGGAAATATCAAAATTCCTACCCCTTTTAAAAGAAATTAATAACGGTAAAAGTTTAAATCTGTAATTAAAAAAATATTTTAAAAATTCTTTTACTCCATTGAAAAAGGTTCCCCAAACTATAAACAGTTAAAATTTAATTTGTTTCTAAATAATCCATAAATATATTTAAAACCTTTAAAATAAGACTGTAAATTTTTGTTTTCTTTTCTTTTAGAAACACACGGGGGTTTTTTTTTGGGGTTTAAATTGTCCATTGCGTAAGTTTATGTTTGTAATATTTTTTTTAATTTTTTTGTATTTTTACTTTTTTTAAAAATGTATTATTTTTTTTTTAATTTTTTGGGGGGCATTTTACAATATCTAATACTTTTATTTTAAGTCAGGTTGGAAATAAATGCTATTTATTTATTTATTTATATATTTATTAGAATTATTATTTACATATTAAATTAATTATTAAATTTTAAATAAAAATTTTTTTTTAACCTTTTTTAATCCCCCAATAAATTACTAAACAGACAGCCACTGTTTTTCCCTATCATTTTTAATATTTTTAAAACCCCCCGTTTTTCAAAAAGGAACAAAAAACCAAATTAATTTCTGAAGATAGGGGGTCTTTTTTATTCTTTTAAAAGTTTTTAAAAGGGATTTAAAGATAAAAACATCTTATTCACAAATGAACGTTCAGTAAGGAAAAAAAAAAGGTGGGGTTTTATAAGGGACAAGGATTACTTATTGGCTTCTCAATTCAGAGCTTTAAAATTTTTAAAGAAAATATTATCTTACGCCCCAGAAAAAAAAAAATTTTTTAATATTACTTTTACTGGTGTTTTTATTGTGGGTGTGAATCTTGGGGTTTTTGGGAAAAATCTTATAGTGAAAACGTTCTTTGGAAATAATTTTTAACGGGGAAATTTTTTTGAATCACGGCTCCATTTTTTTTTAAACAAATAATGAAAAATAAAAATTGACATTTTTTTTAATTTTTTTTTTTTACGGTGAATTTACGAATCTTTTTAAAAAAATCAATAAAAAAAAAATTTGGTGGTAATTTTTATCTTAAAAATAAAAAAAAAAAAATTTTTTAAGTTTTTTTTCAATAAAATGCATCCATTTAAGTTTTACAATTAAGATTTGTTTTATATTCTACCCCTAATAAATAATTTAAAAAAAAAAAATATTAAAAATTTTAATTTTTTAAAATTTTTTTTTTAAAAAAAACATTTTTGATGTTTTTTTAAAAAATATTTTTGATATACATTAAGAATAAAAATATTTGATAATAAAAAAAAAGATGTTGAAAGTGGAGCCCCCCAAAACCCCAATTCCTTTTTTTTAATTTCTAATTCCCTCTAAGGGGGCCCTAACTCTTTTAAAAAAAACAAAAATAAAATTTTTTTTTTAAAAAAAAAAGTGCTTAAAATATATTTTAAAAATTTGTTTCTGTTATTGACTTTTATCAAAAATTCCCCTTTTTTCCCATATCATAAAATGTGGGTTGAAATAAAGGGGGAAAATGTACTTTTAAAGGTTTCGGTCGGGGGAGACCAAATAATAAAACTTTGGCTAGTTAAAAAAGGGGTTTAATTTTTTTTAAATTAAGATTCAGTAGCAATTTGAATTATTCCAGTGATAATTTTATTTGTTTTCTCTTTATCCCCTTTTAAAACCAAAAGACAAAAAAAAAGATCCCCAAATGGCCAAGTTGGGTTATTAATCACAATGTTAGTAACAATTTCCAATGGATTTGGGAAAAAAATTTATATTTATAACAATATTAACAACACAAAAAAAAAATTAAAAAAAAACTAAAAACAAAACCCATTATTTTTTTAAGGGGGAAAAAACTCTACGACAATAAATCTATATTCAAAATGGACATAGGCTTGTTTTTTTGATTTAAAGGGACAAAAGTCACCGGAAAAACCCCAAAAAAAAAACAACAAAAAATTGGGTTTTAGAAGGTTTTTTTTTTTTTCTTTTAAGGAATGGAACCACAAAAAAAAAAATTTTTTCTGACCCCCGGGGCGTGCCAAAAATATCAACTTTCCCCGGGATTTTTTAAAAAAAATAAGGGGGGTTTTTCAATCAGGACTTAAATTTTAAGCAAAGAACCCCGGCAAAAAGTTCTATAAAGTTCAGGATTTTACCTAAGAAGGTGAAGCATACTGGTTGATTTTTAAGAGGACAAGCTATACAAATACCTGTCGAACAGCTACAGCTTTACAATGGTCAAGATAGAGGCTTCATGGTAAAAGTGGGGTCCTATATGAAGAGAATATCTCTTTTCTGGACAGCAAGGTGTTCTGAGAGAAGCCATTCCCCAAATATGAGAGTTTTTGATCCTTTTTTGGGGTATAGTTGCACGTGCCGCGTTTAACTTTTAGGAAAAATACTCCTCTCTTAAGAAATGCAAAAGAGGCGAGTTAGAATAGGTCCAAGTTTGGAAACACATTTTTTTTAAACAATTACTATACCCCAAAGAAGTTTTTGGTGCTGTGTATGAAGAAAAGATGCACTGAAAGAAGATATGTGGCACTAAAATTAAAAGAAAGAGTTTTTTTTTTGAATTATAGTTCCAAAGTTGCCGTCTTTTAATTCATCGGAGTATTTACTCCATTATAAGAAACCCAAAAAAGATGGGGTTTTGAAATAATTTAAAAAAAAAATATATATATATATATATATATATATATATATATATATATATATATATATATATATATATATATATATATATATATATATATATATATATATATATATATATATATATAAAGATTCTAAATTCTTGGGGGATTCGGTCTAGGGCTGAAGTAAAACTCTTTTACAAACCCGAGCTTTGGAAATTTATTTTTTCCTTTTCAGGCTACAATATAAAGAAAAAATAAAAAATTAATCACAAATGCAACTTATTGTTTTAAAACGATAAAAAAAATATATGAAAATATAACAATAAAACTTATGCAAAGTGGGTTTTCTTTAATCTTTATAAAAACATAATCAATTTATTGTTTCTTCTTGTGCTATTGTTTTAATCAGTGCTCGCTTTCTTTATATTGTAGCCTTGAAAAAGGAAAAAATAAATTTCCGAAAGCTCGGCGTTTAGAAAAAAAAGAGTTTTACTTCGCCAGACCGAATCCCCAAAATTTGAATCTTTGTATTCAACTAGTCGTCAAGACTACCCTTATTTTTATATATATATATATATATATATATATATATATATATATATATATATATATATATATATATATATATATATATATATATATATATTATAATATATTAGGGTAATTGCTTTACCCCCGGGGTTTTTTTGGAGGTATAGGGAAAATGACTTGATTTTGAAAGCAACCAACAGAAAAATTAATAAAGTGTTTTGTCGAAAAGTTTGGCTTTTTCGAAGGCAAAAATATTATTTTCGTCAGTCACAAATGCAACATAATTATGACAGAAGTTCCTACTAATATTTTTGATAATAAGAATTAACTACCATTTGAGCAAGATAGTACTTTATTTTTTATGTAACTGTTAAAACAATGTACCGAGTCGTCACATGCAATTAGCTATGATATCCCTGTGGAAAAAGTGTGATAAATCAAAATAAAATACGATTGTTTATTGGAACTTATAATAATATTGTGTTTTTGAAACATTAATTCCGGACACTTACAAATTGGCGAAAAAAATAATGGATTAATGTTTTTTGTATAGTTTTCCATTGGACTATGATAAAAAATGGAAAGAAAGGCAAAAAGAGTATCGGCAGCTCCGACTTATTGTTTTGCTGAAGCATTCGATAATTTATAATGTTTTGTTGATAATTTATCGTTAATTCTGATAAATTTCTATCCGGACATTTTTCAATCCAGATAGATCTAAAAAATTCAAAACCTTCATTTTTAATTGGTTTTTCAAAGGGATGTTGATTTTAAAAGTCAGTAAATTAAATAAACTTAAACTAGCTATTTTAAATTAGGCTAAGTGTATATGAAACACCCATGTAAATTCCTAGAAGCATCCTGTTCAAAAAATTCCACTGGTTTAATTTTAAGTATGTCGCCTCAGTTTTGCCTTGCTTTTTAAGGACAAAACAAGCAAACAGCCAGAACACAGAAGGTCCTGCACTGCCGGGTGTTTAGTGTTTACCAAATTAATGACGGTGTCCAGGCAGGCCCCGACGTGCGGTCATGTGTATGACCCTGACGCTGGATTGCGATGACAATTTAATTATACCGGGGTTTACTTAGAAGTAGAATAACGGGAGCGACGGAATCGGGCAATTTATTTTCCACGGAACAGGAGTAAGCTTTTATGATTCAAGTTTGTTTTGTATGTATGAGTCCATTAATATTGCTTCGAATAAAATGAGAACTGAAAAGTTTAATTTATATTTGCTCGTTTTCTCCTGTTCATTACGGTGATTGCCACTTAAAAAAGAAATACAATTTTTATTATTATTTTTTTAAACCTCACATCGAAAAAAGAAGGTTATCAATTCGATATGTATGTTTGGAATATTATTGGAACTATTGCCACGTATTCACATAATATGATAATTTATTAAAATCAAATAAATAAAAAGTTTTATAGATGTATGTTTGTTTGTTGTTTGTATGTTGGTACGTTCGCGTTCCGTTCGTACGTTCGTACGTTCGTATGTTCGTACGTACGTACGTTCGTACGTTCGAGTGGGCGTTCGTACGTTATGCGTTCGTAGTTCGTACGTTCGTACTCTTGCGTCCGTACGTTCGCGTCGACGTTCGTACGTTCGTACGTTCGTACGTTCGTACGTTCGTACGTTCACGTTCGTACGTTCGTACGTTCTCGTTCACGCGCGTTCGTACGTTCGTACGTTCGTACGATCGTACGATCGTACGATTGTAAGTTCGTACGTTCGTACATTCGTACGTTCGTACGTTCGTTCGTTCGATGTACGACCTTACTTTTAGGTTCGTACATCCGTATGTTCGTACGTTTGTAGGTTCGTACATCCGTATGTTCGTACGTTCGTACGTTCGTACGTTCGTACGAACGTAAGAACATTATTATCAGATTGTGACCATTCTTTTTTATTGGCTAACATTTACTTAAACTTAGGGAACAGAAATGATTTATCAAAATCAATATTTTTGATATGGACTATTACGTGTGAGTGTCAAGGCCAAACATCTAAATGGAATTTTCCTTTGACTTTTAATAGCAACAAATTTAATTTAAATATTTGTTTTTCTTTTACCCATATGTATTAAAGTAGTAATAAACGCTGGACTTTGACAGTAGAATTGTCTTTCTCTTTCTGTGTTTTGGCATTTAAAGTAATTATTTAATATTTTTTATAAGAATTAAATTAAATTTGTTGTTTTTAAAACTACATATAAAATTGCTTTTATTAGGATGTAAGAGTTTGTTAATTTTATGTCGTATCTCTGTTTTTCAATCCGAATTTTCTTAAGTATGCTTTAGGAAAAAATTTACACGATGGCTATTTTCCTTTTTTTTATTTGACAAAATGGCCCTGCCAGTCGTCGTTCCATGAACCTGTACTAAACAATTGTTACAAGGTACTGTAGATAGTGGCGTATCTATGTAACCAAGGGTCCCGGGGCAAAAATGAAACTGAGGCAATATCTAAACTGGATAATATATAAATGCAGCAAAGGTCCAGAGCTACTTTATTATAGGCTTCTCATCCCCAGCTGTAATGTAGTAGATATTTAAATAAAAATAAGACAATTAATAGCTAACAAAACCTACTTCTTAACACGTATACCATAAATGTCCACGTTATGTAGTACTAAAAGTAAGCCCTAACATCATTTTCAGTTTGCGCTTAATTAATTTAAAAAAAAAAATTATAAATGAATTACAACATTAGCGGGATTAGTTACAACACTGGTTGAAAAAAAAGATTGAGAACGTAACTCTGCTTTAAGATGTTTTGTAGGAAATTAAAATAACAAATTGTGCAAAAACATATGTAAAATACGTACTGACATAATTACTAACGCGTTTAGAAAAATAACGTTTTTACCTATTTTTATTAATGATTCGATAACTTCAAACGAAGTTTTATTCATTTCTAATTTTTAATCAACTGTTAAGGACGAATATGCAATTTCCTTATTATGACCTATAATGCGGGATTATTTGTTTAGGGGCATTCCCTAAAAATTCTTTTTTTTTTAACTAAGTTACCATCCGTGTTGCAAGTTCAGTTCGAGGCATTCGAGATTTGCTAGCAAGGGTTTAAAACAGAGGTTCCCAAACTTATTTCGTCTAACGCCCACTTTGAAAATCAGTTATTTTGTAGCGCCCCTCATTTTTTTGTCACCTTAAAAATCTCAATAACATATTAGTCTCACCTGGAGTATAATTAAACCTATATTCTAAAAGACACTTTTCTTACCAGAGAGAGCACTATTAATGCAACTTTACAATATTAAGAGTATATTTTATTTAAAATTAACAATAATCAGCATTGAGCAATAATAATTCAACTTTACAATATCAAGAGCATCGGGGTAGGGGGCTGAGTGGCGGGAGGGCGAGCGAGTACGATGCGGCGGAACGTCACGTCTAGAGGTGGGAAATTCGAATCTTTTTACTGAATCGATTCATTTGATTCATTCAATTGAAAACATTCGTTCGCAACCGATTCACTTTATTATGATGCCGGTCGGACTCGGTCGGTTTTGAATTCCACAAAAAATGTGATAGTTATGTTAAATAAAGAAATTATTTAAAAAACTTTCAAAAACTATAATTAATAAAACCTTCAAATGTACCTCCAAATTAAGTCTTTGTTCAAAAAAAAAAAAGTTAAAACAAATAAAAAAGTTCTGGTAATGTGAGCAAAATCTAAATAACGACCCTCGCCCTATCAGGTCGGCAAAACAATCGTTTGCCGTCATAAAATACGGAATTACCGAATCTTCGAGTTCAAGTCCGATTCTGACCTAGTGACCTTATGGAAAGATTCATCCAAACTAGGTTCGTTATTCTTCCGAGCAATCAGCAAGTGGCTTAAAAACGATTTGAATCCATTAACAACGGGGAATTTATTTTTTTCGATCGTGCACTGATTCGTTCTTTTGGAACAATCGTTCGGAAAGACACCTCTAGTCACGTCAGTCGCCGGACGGTCGCGAGCCGCAGCTGTGTATTTGAGCACCTGCACTCCACAAACACAGACCGACAAACGTTGACGGACTAAAATACAGGCTTACACAAATAAATCGTACAATATTTGTTCCACCTTCGCCCAAACGTGAATTATGATTAAACCTTCTAATTTTAATTTAATTTTCCTTAATTTTCGTTAGGCATAAAAATCCCGCGTTCGGAAATTCCTCTGCTTGGCCGCAACAATATATACATATTTTTTTAAAACGTGTCTTCGGAGGTGGGCACCTCCCGACACTTGAAGACACGAACATCTTTCAGTGTTTGATACCTATTATAAATATCTTAAGATATAAATAGGTTTGAACGCATTAAAAATATTACATATTTAATATATTTTAATTTATATTTATACAATAAAATAGGATAAAAATATGAACTTAAATGGATGTTGTGTAGTGTGGATTTTAATTTCAGTGAATTTTAAAATATAAAGTAGATGAAGTTACAAATTACCCATCGCCCCAAAATCACATCAGCGCCCCCCAATTTTTTCTGGGTTCTTTACCGCCCCCCTCCAGGCCTCCAGCTCCCACAAGGGGGCGTTATTGCCCACTTTGAGAAAGACTGGTTTAAAAAGTCGAAAACTCTTTATTTTATTAAAATATTTATTTAAGGTCGCTGATGGACCGAGAGGCCCTAATGAGCTTGCCCCAGGACACTGCTATGCCCAGTCCTCCAAAAGCTACCCCACTGCTGTAGATACATTTTTATTGTTAAAATTATATCCTACATTTTCGGGTCACCAACGCATTTTTGAATACTTTTGCTAATAATTTTCTTATATTACATTTTTATTTGTTATCAAATCTTTAGTTTAACTCCTGGATATGCTTTATATGCAATAAAACAAGAATACAAAACCGATCGTTATGTTTTGTCTCAAAAGCTTCAGTCGAAAAAATAAAAGCAAAAACTGCGTTTATGGCCGGACATAAAAACATTTTAGGCGGTCGACAGACTTTGGACAAACACTTAATCAAAAGCTAGGGTTGTGATGTTGCCACAACATTTAAGTATTTAAATTATGGCAATTGAAGCATTGGAATATTAACGGTTTAGATTATTC
>JAHBCN010027222.1:0-10158 GCA_019359885.1 Listronotus oregonensis | reverse complement strand
AAAATTTTAAAGATTTTTTGGGAAGAATCAATTCTTCCAAAAAAGATTTTTGAAAATGGTCTAAAAACCCTTTAAAAGACCTATCTGAATAAAAATTTGTGAAATTTTACACCGAGTGTTTTATTTTAAATTAAATTAATCACTAAAATAAAAAGGGTTTTTTTATAAAACCCAAAAAAAACTTCGAAACCCAAAAAATTATAATCACAAAAAGCAAAAAAAATGAAACTAATACGGCCCCATAAAAATAATGTTTCCAACTACACACTGATTTATCAGTGTGTAAAGTAGGCAACACATTAAATTATTTCGTGGAATTTCTTTTTTCGAAAAAATGGGGGGCCCAATTTTTTTAACAGTTATTTTCATTTTTGGGGGGATTTTTTTTGATCGAAGGGGCCAAAAGTTTAAATTTCCATACACCTTTAAATTTTCCGGATTTTTCCAAAAAAAAAAGTAAAAAAGGTAATTTAATTTATCGTAGAAATTTAAATTATTTATTAGGAAATTTTAATTTATTTCCCAAAAATTCAATTAAATACAAGTTATTGAATTTTTCAAGTAATCGAATTAATTGAGATTCGTGAAAACCTATTACCATTTACGATTACATTATTCTTTAAATTTTGAAAATCCAAATACAATTATTTTTTTCCCCAAAAAATTTGAATTAAAGTAACCAAAACCCTTGTTTAATTGAATACGATTTTTCAATTATTTTTTTGGAATTCCACAACTTTGTCTTTTTTCCATGTCCTTAATATTAACCGTTTTTAAAAAAAAACATCACTTTTTTTAAACACTTTTCTTCCCCACCAACGTAATATTTTCCCGATAAAAAGTTAAACCTTTAGTTAAAAACTTCGTTAAAAGGGTTGAACATGGGCTCCTAAATTTCTTAAACTGCGAGCACATTTGATAAGAACAAAGACCGGTGGAAAAAAGCCTTGATCAAAAATGTCCAGATAGAAATTTTTGTATCAACTTAACTGATAAATTTTTTCAAAAAAAAACATTTTAAAATTCATCAGTAATCCCCTTAGCAAAACAATAATGCTTTTTTTTGCCATTTTCCTGGTCATAATTTTAGGGAAAAAAACTATACATGAATTTGTTTTTTTTTTTTTTAAAATCGTGGTATTCGGTAATTGCTGTTTCAAAAACACAATAGTTTATTTAACTTCCAATCAAAAAATGTATTTTTTTTGGGCCCCCTATCAATTTTTCTACAAGGATGTATTTTTTATCGAATACGTAAAATACATGATGTAATAGAGTGACTTTTTTTAAAAAAACGGTTGGGATTAGCACATGAGTAAAGAGTACTTAATTTTTAGTAAATTTTGTTTTGTAAAAAACGGTGTCCAAAGTTCTTATCAATAGGGGCAAAAAAAGAAGTCGTGAGTGTCATAGCAAAACCAAATCCCTACAGCTGTGATTAAATTCACAACACTTCCTTTGATAGTAATTTGAGGATTTTTAAAACAATACTACATCTTTTTAAAAATTTATTTTTAAAAAAACTTGATTTTATTGGAGCTCTTTTTGGACCCAAAAAATCTCAGAAGAGAAGGCCTATACCAGGAGTCTCCAAACTTTCCAGCCTTGGGGGCCATACTGATTACTCCAGTAAGTTCCGGGGGCCCAAAAAACCATATTATCTTTTTGGTTGCCGGTGGTAAGAAGTGAAAAAAGTCCCCCGATAAAAAAAAAGTCCAAAAAAAGACCACAACGTTTAAAAAAGGCGGGAAAAAACCGGACTAAAGTCCGAAAAACCAACACTGCTTTTTTAAATTTTTTTCCTGCATTTTTCGTAATTTCTATTTGGGTGGTAGAGTACGACCCCAAGGAGGGTAACGTGACACGAACGGTGGACAAAAGGGGGTTAGGTAGTACCTTCCCCCCTAACAGATGGCGCTAATAGAAACATACAGAATAACTCTTTTTTTTCCCCGGGGAAAGTTCTGGGTCTTCCACTCACAAAAAGGGCAGTAATTGGAATATATAAGAAGGTTGGCGCAAGCACAAGTCAGTTCCTATGACACTGTTGTTAAATAAAATATTGAAAAATTTTCCAAAACGGTTTGTTGTTTAAAAAAAAGACATTTTATAACAGTATTTTGATTTGAATTGTTGCTTTTGGGGTTTAAATAGTATGAAAAAAGAAAAAAAATTTATAGTGAATGGGGAAAAATTTTAAAGATCAGTGGAACATTCAGGGATTTGGGGAATTTGGGGCCAGTAAAAAAAGGCGCGTTTGTTTTGGGGAATGAAAGCATAGCCGTTCCCCCCAAAGAATATAACATTAAACGTCATTATAAAAAAAAATTTTCCCAAAAAATTTTTAAAATATACAGGGGTTTGCGGACAAAAAAAATTTTAAGCTATGCAGCGCGGATTGAAATCGCAGAAACC
Organism: Listronotus oregonensis; assembly: GCA_019359885.1. Lineage (NCBI taxonomy): Eukaryota > Metazoa > Arthropoda > Insecta > Coleoptera > Curculionidae > Listronotus > Listronotus oregonensis. Next base: position 7,743 of record JAHBCN010027222.1, on the reverse strand, counting down.
CTTTATTTAAAAAAACCCCCAAATGAACAAGAGGCTGCAACTGGGGCCCGCTTTCTTTCTTTTTGAAATTGAAAAAAGTGGAAAAAAAATTAAAGAGGGGAAAAAGATCAAAGAATGCATAATAGGGCCCTTTTCACGCAAAATAAATGTTTATAATTTCATGTAGTTCGATTAAATAGGGGCCCCAAAATTGCTTTTTAAAATTAGATACTGATAAATAAAAAATTTTTGAGATTTTAAAAAAATAAAAGTACTAAAAAAAAAAATTTTTTCAAAAACCCTTTCTGATTGGATAGGTCACCTGGTAAAAATTTGCCAAATCTAACTTAATTGTACTATTTGAAAAAAACCCAAATACCATTTGATTTGGGAGGGGAAAAGAACTCGTGTTAAAAAACTCTTCAAAAAAAGTCATAAAACCCATAAAGAATACTTTTATAAAAAGGGGTTTTTACAAACAAACAAACCCGATTTGAAGAAAACCCTTTTTGGGGTCAAAGCCCCCCCGCTTGGCCATAGTTTCCCTTTTTAAAACCTTATCAGATGGAACTTGAACAAAAGTTTTTTCCAGGTTTAATGGGATTTTAAAAAAATAAAACACCAACGGAAAATTTTCCATTTTGAGCACAAACCTAAAAAAAAAATACAAATCAAAAGAACAAGAGCAACAAAAAAAAAAAAAAATTTTCAAAAGGAGGTTATAAAACCCCCCTTAAAACGTACATCTAGTGTACATCTCCACTGTGTCATTAAAAAAGGGGGCCCCCAAAAATTTTTCTACTAGGCTATTTGGCAACGCAGAAAATTTTTCCATAAATGACGTCATTTTTAAAAAAAACCCAAAAGAAAGCGTTTTCGCGGGACCTTTTTTTTTGAAGTTATTAAATCGAAATATCGGCAAAAAAGCGAATTTAAAAAAAAAAAAGAAGTAGTAGGTTTTGAAGAACGGGGGTTAAAAATGCAAACGACAATTCCCTTTAAAAAAAAAGCAGAACCCCTTTTTTCAAGCCGAAGAAATGTCCCCTGAAAAAAAAATTTATTAAAAACTGTCAGTATGTCAGCAAACACTGTGGCTTTGAAGGGGGAAAAAACGCAACATATATCCTCTCAACGGGGTTTGGGCAAAATGGACATTTTGAGTGGTTTTTTTTGGCCTTGATGAGTCAAGGGTGTGTCAGGGGTTTTTCCCGGTGTTGATTTATATTCGAGGAGTAGATAAAAATTTGGGGAAAGGGACGAAGAACTTCTTTTATGATATAGTATTCATGGCACAACTACTGGTACAGATATTTTTAAAGGAGTTGAAATGGCCATTAATCAAAAGAACCTTCGATGGAAAAATTGAAATGTATTACAACTGATGGAGGCAAAAACATGAGTGGGAAAGATAAAGGAGTGGTCGCTCTTTTTCAAAGGCTGTAGAAAAGGGGGCCAAAACCATTAGTCTTACATTGTATCATTCATCAAACAGTTTTGGGGGAAAAAATGTTTGGATATGTCTGACGTTCTGAAACCAGTCATATCAACTGTTAATTTTATCAGTTTTTTTGGGCTGAATCCCCGGGAAAATTCCCACAATTTATTGAAGAGATTGGAGAAACTTTTTACCTTATCATACTGCCGTAGGGGGGGTTTAGTTGTGGAAGTCCTTCAGCGTTTTTTTGAACTTCGAGCATTTTTTTTTTTTGAATGGCATCGCCCTCTACTGAAAAAAAAACAACGCATGGCTGTGGAAGTTTAGCGTTCATGTTGATTTAAAAAAATTTTGGAAACGAACTGAATTTGGGATTGCAAGGAGAAAAAAGATTTCCCCTGATTTATACACTAATATCAAATCATTCCGGAAGAAATTGAGACTGTTTCAATCACAACTATGAAGTAATGTTTTTCACATTTTAAAACATGTGAAATATTAAAGCCCCACTACTAAGATTTAGTTTCCTATCGATTTTGCAATCGAAACTTGAGGTTTTTGGAAAAAATTTTTATACTCGTTTCTCGGACTTTGATGCCATTGCGAATAAAATTTTTAAGTTTTTTTGAACCTTTTTTTATACTGACTTTAAAAAACCCTACCCCCGGGGAAAAAATTAAAAAAAGATTGATCTAAAATTTAAAATAATTAAGAGAAAAAATAAAAAACCCTCTTTTTTTGGGGAATTTTTTTAAGAGTCATCCACTGACACAATTTGATAATTTGCATAAATTTGCTCGTGGTCGGGTTTTCTTTTTTTGGTTTTTTATTTGTGTGAGAAAACCTTCTCCAAAATGAAGTACGAAAAAAAATTTTCAGATCGAAATTAACTGATGAGCATCTAAAATTTTTTTAAAAATTAGAAAAAAAAATCCACAACTACAAACTATTGTCGGGGGAAAAATTTTAATTACATAAAATTTATTAGTATTTCTATGTCATTATGTTTGTTAAAAATTTGCGATTATTTAAAATGTATAAAATGTTATTTTTGTATTCATTTCAATAATTTGTTAGTTGTTATATACTGAAGTTAAATTTTCTGCATATTATACATGTCTTTACCATTACAATTCTGTGTTTTTTTTTATCCAACTTATCAAAAAAACAATAACAATGCCAAAAAGAATGATATGAGTTAGCGGAGTTAGCCCATGACCATATCAATGTAGATGTCATATTAATAATTATTCAACATAAAATTAGAATACTTCAGTAAACTAAATTTAATTTGCTATAAAAATTATTTGCCAAAAAGGAGTTTTCAAGTATTGCTAGTTTCCGCGGGGGGACAAATCTGCCGGGGCCGGATGTGGCCCGGCCATTTTTAAACCCCTGGCCTATACGAACAAACTTTATATGACCTTGTAGTTTTTCTTTTCAAGTGTTTTTTCCATACCCGGGGAGTTTTCCCCCATTTTTTTTCCAAACACCCTGTATATAATTAATTATCATATTATCTCTATCTATTATTTTTTTTCAAAAAGGGGGGGAAGCAGCGTATTTGAATGCAATCTCAGCTGCGGTCACGCAGTCACCGAGCATCCCAAAAAAGGGGATTTCCAGAGTTTTGTTCATGCGATAATAAAAAAAAAGGAAAATTTAAATTGGTTATTATTATTTTGATTAAGGATAAGCAATTAGTGTACAAAGTACTAGTAATTGATCTCACGACATTATCTAAAGTTCTTTAAATAAAAGTTTAAATTTTTCCCCTTTTTTTAACTGAAATAAAATAAATTTTTAAAGTACGAGTATATTCCATGATATTATGTTTTAAAGATGGTATTATAAATGACATTGGCAGCTTTAATACAGGTCATTCAGATCCTAAAATCCCATTTTCGATGAAATTCTCGCATAAAATTGGCTCACTTTCACCCCACGATCTTTATAAAAAAAATTAAACGGCGTTAAATCACAGCACCTTAAAAAATTTAAAGTCATTACATCGCGATATAACTTCACTACAAGCTCTTAATAATACTTTTGGACAATAGTACCATTTTTCTCATATATTCGTTTTTCAAGTTAGTCTCTAAGCATGGGAAAACCATTGGTTTATGCAGATATCTTTGGAAGTTTCAATTTTCGGGGTTGGGGCATCAAATATATTATTCAGTCAAAAATATATATTGATCATTGATTCAGTTTAATATATGTTTTGTACTTTGTTATAGAATGTATTAATGTTTTGAGTTAAATGAAAAAAAGTAAATAAATTAAAGGTATATCTTGAACTTTCACGTAAACCGGTTTTTGTGATGTTTCGCAACGTCTAAATTAAAAAATTTAATAATACATTCTAAATAATATAAAGTTTGCATTGTTTTACATTTTAATTTTCTTTAGACAGAGAAAAACACAAAAATGGAAAAGGGGCGGTTGTTCCGAGGGTATTAGATATAAAAGTTTTCAAAAGAGTTTTTGGATGTTAAAGAAGATGAAAAATTCTGGCCTCATGAATTTACATAATAACGAAGCCGGAAGAAGGGTTAAAAAATTATATAAATGTTTTTTACAGAGATAAAAATTTAAAAATTTTTTAAACTAACTACAAATTCTAACATTATGATAGTGGTAAAAGACAGGTTTTATTTTTCTCAAAATAAATAAGCTTTCGTCCTTTTTCATTTATTACAACCATGATTTAAATATTTCCAAAATTTATTTGGTAAAAATCTTTACCACAACCTTTTTAAAGTTTTTCATTTTGTTTTTTTTTCATTTAGGCAGTAAGATCAAGGATGCAAAGAACCTGTAAAAAGTCATGGCGTTTCAGGATCATGTAGTATGCAAATCTGTTTGGGGGCGGTTGCCAACGTTAAGAAAAGTCGCCGAAGGTCTTTATAAAAGGTAAAGAATTAAGTGAAATGTGTAAACAGATTTTCTGAAAACAAACTATTTTTTGTTAAGGTCCTTTTCTCCATTGAAAAATGTTATAGTATAGACACTAAAGGACTTTAAAACTAATTATTTAGCACGTTATCAAAAAAATTAATGAAAACTCATTTCTTATAATATCTTTAATGTTTTTTTCCCATCACAATCTGTTCATTTTGGGTTGGGAGAAAAACACCTAGAAAGTTACCATGGTTTCTGACTTTCTAAACCAATGCAATAAATTTTTTATTCGTTACAGACGAAGCAATTTCATATATACCATGGTTCCTGACTTTCTAAACCAATGCAATAATTTTTTTATTCGTTACAGACGAAGCAATTTCATATATAACCAAGTTAACTTTAATAAACTAATTATGATGCCAGGAGTCTGTGAGAAAAACTTTTACACGTTATTACCAAACATCCTGTAAAATAGTTAATTAAGTTCATTAACAAAACAAAAATTACCAATTAAGATTGTTATTTCGTTTTAGATATGAGGGGGCGTCTCATGTAAAATACGTCGAAAGGCGACGGAAGAAACTGAAAGTAATTAGTCCGGATTTTAAAAAGCCGAATCGAACCGATCTCGTCTACCTGGAAGATTCTCCAGACTACTGCGAGAAAAACGAAACGTAAGTACAATAAACGAACTGCTCCTGGATGTCCACCATGGAAAATTAATTATCCTCCGCAAATATCTTCCAGATTATCCAAATCACCCACTTTTTTAAATAAAACTTGAATTGTTCTAAAACCCAAACCACAGGAACGCACAGCTCTGTATTTCAAACAGAAATATATTATGCTTAACTGCACTGTGCAAGAGAAAATAACAGGAGGGCTTACAAAAATAAGCGGATCTGCATAATAACAGATAGCGTCACGGGGGAAACCTAGAAAAACCCCAAGGTGACGTCCAAACTGACAGGGGAAATTTAAAAAGAACGGGAAAGGTCCTGGGAGAATGCAACAGAGAAACCCCCTGGTGGGTACCAGGACATTGGGAATAGAAGGCAACGAAAAAGGGATGAGCTAGCGAACATGGATCCCACACCATACTTTGGACCAGAACCTGCCCCCGGGGTGACCAAAACCACAGCACGAGGGAAAACAAGGGAATGGATCCGAAACAAACACAAGGAATACTGAGAGAACCTCGGTAGAATAAGACATGGAAAGGGCTTCAAAAGGGGGCTCATCCAAAAGAACGAAGGAAGAACTAAGAAGACAAAGTAGAAAAAGACTTCGCATAACAGTAGGGTTGCTAACAGTTCACGATAACCTAAAAGGACACCTACAAAAAGATAGGCTCATACAATGGGGACCCAAGTTGCAAAAGGGGACGAGGGGGAAAAAAACAGCCTACCACATACTGTGTGAATGTGAAGCGTTAAATCACAAAAGACAGGCATTTTTTGGGCCCAAAACCGAAAAAGGAGCCCACGGGGAGAATCAACCAACCCGTCTCGGGTTATACAGACTTTAGGGAACAAGACTAATGGGAGGGTTGGTATAAAAGAAAGGGGGATTAGGCACAAAAAGCCCAAGAACGCCGCCTCCGGTAGTAAAAAAGGGTCCCAGGAAGAATAAGAAGAAGAAGAAAAATGAAGAAGAAAAACCCAAAAACCCAAACCCCCCCTTTTTTAAGGTTTGAACTTCTCTCATTCTTTTCATCCCCACGGCTGCGTTTGTATGTTAGTCCAGAAAACGAAGCTAAAAAAAGTGCAAACCCAATTTGGCAATGGCAATTTTTTCAAAATGCAAAGATTTGCATGAAAATTTGGGATTTAGCTTAACTTACCCTCCTCTTCAAAATCTATATTATGCCGATGGGCGCTCTTTATTTTTTAGGGGTGAAAACTACCTTTTATTGAAAAAACCCTAAAACTATACATTAAAGCTTAAATTGAGTAAAAAAATTTTTTTCAAATAAGTTTAAAAAGTAATTTTGTTTTTTTAAATCTTTTTATATTGTAATTTTTTACTCCTTCAAAAATTTCCCCCTTTTCAATAATACAACGCCAAGTTTTAAAAAATTTTAAAAAGCGAATCTTGAATTATTCAATTAAATGTAATTGCAATATTACCAAATTTTCGGTTCAGGTAAAACCAAACAGACACCAGCAAAAAAGTTTGTTATAAAGCTTTGTCAAATCTGATGTACAGCCGAATAAAAGGGAAAGTTTTTTTTTTGTTTCATCAATCTTACAACCATTACATTCCAAAAATAAAAAAGTTAACATTATTTTTTTATCAAACCTTTTATTTAATGTAACAATTAAGTTTAACTAATAAAAATTATTACTATCGATCATTAAAAAAATAATTTTATTTTACTAGTATTTAATAAAACCAATAGTGGTCTAAAATATTTTCAATTTGTTTTTCCATCAAGCCAGTCCTGTTCATTTCACCCATTAAACGTATTGTAGTAAATTCGAGTCCAAAGCCATTGCAATAAATAATTGTAAATGATCTGGTACCAGAAGATCGAAAATAGATCCGAAAAAGAGAGAACTTAACTCTTAATATTTTACTAGGTATGGAAAATAAAATGAAATAAAATACAATAATTTTTTTTTAATAGAAAAATACATAAAAACATTAATTAATCAAATGTTCAAACAACCCCCCATTGACAGCTAAACAATATCCCAACCGATCATAAAATTCATTTCTAACGTTGCTAAGTTGATATTGGGAAATTTTATTACATTTCAACGAAATAGCGTTTTGTAGCTGATTTAAATTCTCAAATTTTACAGTTTTAAAAATGACACATTTTAAGTAACCCCACAGAAAGAAGTCATTCGGTGAAAGATCAGGTGACCGGGGGGGGCCCAAAATATCCGGTACCGTGGACCAAAAAACCCTTAAAAGCATTTTTCAGGTCCTCTCTGACCCCTGGGCATTATGGGCGGGGGAAACCCCCCCCTGTGGTACCAGATCATTTGATCTTCCCGGGAAAAACTTTTTTTAAGGCGGTCCCAAATTTTTAAATTTTTTTAAAAAGGGCCAAATAGGTTTCTTTTTGTCAGGTTATAGTCTATAAAAAAGGGCCTAAAGATATGGTGTCCGACAATTCCCCCTAATAATTTGTTTTTTTGGGGGTATTGTGTCCGAGTATGAACAAGTTTGAAAATTTGATTATTGCTGAGGGTAAATGCATTCATCGGTAAAATAAATATTTTTAAAAAAACCCCTTGTTATTTGCTTTTTTTATCATTTCAAAACAAAATGCCATTCTTTGCTCTTCATCCTTCCTGCAGCTCTTGATGTTTTTCGAATTGATACAAATAATATTTGTGTTTTTTCAAAATGCAATACCGTTTTATGATGTTTTTTTTCCACTTGCCCAAGAACCATCCTACTAACCATTT
>JAHBCN010027221.1:0-10226 GCA_019359885.1 Listronotus oregonensis | reverse complement strand
GTTAACAATAATTTTTTTGTTTGCTTTTTTTTAAAATTTAAAATTTTCCCCCCATCCTAACAAAGAAAAATTTTGAAAAAATCTTACTTAACAACTGCTTATCAATAAAATAATCAGTTAAGTAATGTATTTTAAAAAAATCTTTTTTTTTTTGGGAAAGGGGGAAAAATAACTTAGAAAAAAAATTTCCCCAATAATACCAGCGCATTTTATCATGTGCTGCCATCATGATAGTTTTGCGTTTATTGATTGCCCGGGGTTTTGCCGCCATTGTACTGACAGAAAATAGCTGCGTTAAAAAAAGCACGATACTTAAATTTTAATGCAGCTGGGAAAAACCCTTTTTTTTATCAAAACGCAAGAAAGTGGTAAAGGAAATTTTCTGGGATCATTAATTTTTTCTAAGATCTCTTTAAAAAAAAAAATGTTAATAACAAACCATTTCTTCAAAAAATATCAATAAATTAATGAAATACTCTCAAAATATTGTGAAAAAAAACTTTGACAGTTTTTTTTAAAATTTTAGAAAAATCAAAATTAAAACTCATATGCAATGATAGGTACCGGTTTTCCCATTTAAATGAACTTTGAATGTTAAAAGAAATGTACATTATTGCCCCAAAAAAATGGAACAATTCGTCCGCCCGCTTATGAGTAAACCCCATGAAAATAGCGGCAGCTGAAATGAGGGGTTTTTTGGGTTTCGTTCTCTCGAAAACTATCGATTTTTAAAAAATAAATATAAGGGCCATTTTTTGTAGATTACAAGGCGATCTTCATTTCTTGTCAAAAAAAAAATTCTTTAATTGGCATATTTTGGCAGATATTAGCGGGAAATATCAGCCCTCTCCCACCTGTTAATGTTGATAAACTTTTTTCGCTAAAAAGCTTTTCCCCAAAAAAACCTAAAATTGCCCCAAAAAGGGGAAAACTGTGCAGATTTATTTACAGCTTTGTCCCTTCACTTACTGGACTAGTATGTCTACCGATAAGTGGTGGGCGCATCACCCAGCTCACCTTACCAGGTGCTCTGTTGTTATTCCGAAGACCGTATATAAGCGTTTCTTCCTCTTGGGGTCATCCCCGGGGGGGTCTTGTCGGACATCGCTATCCGTGACTTGGGGGGTTGTTTTCCCTAACGTCTGATACATTTAACACTCTGGAAAAAAGGGACGTCGGACCATCGCAATGTCCGACAATGCGCCTGGTGAGTCCCCAAAGAACGAAACGCTTTTCTTGGAAAAAATTAATGAAATTGCAACAGAGAACCCGGTAAGGTATATTTTAGGGCTAGGCGGGTCAAAAAAGTGTAAAATAGTGTAAAATTTTACTAAATTATTAACGAACAGACCTCATGTGTGTTCCCTACAAAAATAATATTTTCAAGCCTTGAGAACCTCTAACTTTTGGTAAAGCGTATTCGGTTTAGTTGGAACAGCGTTAAATTTGTGGTCCATTTAAAATACTGGGAGACGAATTGAACTAAAATAGGAAAAAATGTAATGATTCGTATTCGTACTGGTACTAGTAAGGGAATCCCGGCCCGTTCAACAATCAATTTTTCTTAGAGAAAGATGTGCGAGTTCGGCACGGATGGCATGGAAGATACGAAGATAAAAGATGTTCCCCTAATTTTTTTGGTACCTACTTTTGATTTCATTTTTATAAGTTGATTTGGGGTATATATAAAAAATATTTGGTAATTTTAAGTTAATTTTTTTTAAAGTCGGTTTATTTTTTTTTTAATTACCTTCTTATTACTACAATAATAAAAAAACATGTTATGATAAACCTAAGACACAGGACATATATTTACTTTTTGAGTTGTGTTCTATGACACCACTGTTTATGCAAGATACACTTGAAAAAGTTTGCCTTGAAAGTAGGGATGTTCATAAAAAAAATATCGATGTATTTTTTGATGTAACGCATTAAGACGTTTTTTGAAAAAACAAATAAAAAAAATTTTTTAAAAAATCAACTTAAAAAAAAAATATAAATATATATATATATATATATATATATATATATATATATATATATATATATATATATATATATATATATATATATATATATATATATATATATATATTTTTTTTTTTTTTTGGGATTCTTTTTTTTTGGGTTTTGCAGTTCTTCAAATTACAAGGGAAAAAAAGAAAAGTGTTTTTTTTTAAAAAAAAGTTTTTTTTTTTACGTTTCGGCCGGAAATTCCCAAAATTTTTTTTAAATAGTTGAAGTAGTAGTCTGCAAAAATTTTTTTTTTAAAAATTCTCTTTAAGTTTACATTAAATCATAAGCTTACCTTTTAATTAACATTTACATACATCAATAAAAAAACAATTTCATTTTGAACACAAAATAAATAAACCAACGAAAACAGATACACGCACAACCCGGGGGAAAAAACGTCACTTTTTTAAAAATTTATTTTGTATACTGATTTTTCTTTGGCAAGAATGCATTATCGTTTGTTTTTGGTAAAAACTTATGTTAAGTTATTTTTATAGAGGGGGGTTAATTTCTTTTTTTTTTTTAAATTTTTTTTTAATTGGGAAAAAGTTTTATTTAAATTTTGACTATGATTTTTTTAAAATTTAACTGACCCCAATCAAGTCAATGCATTAAGAAAGGAAAAAAACAGCGTAAAAAAAATATTTACCCAAATAATTTAATTGAATCAATTTTTAAAAAAAAAATTCTTTTGATTTTACAATAAAACAAGTCACGATAAAAAAAAGGGGGGGAAAAAAAAAACAAAAACTACCTTACTCTTCCATATATTCCAGGTTTGCCCAAAAAACTACAAAATATATTTAAAAAATGAAAATACCAAGTATGTCATAAAGCCTTTAACTTTTAAACCCAATTTTTTTAAAGCAAAAAAATAAAATACTTAAAGATAAAAGAAGTAACGTCGTATATGAAATTCCATGCTATAACTGTAACTCGGTGTACATGGGGCAGACTAGCCAATACTTAAAAAAAAATTTTAAAGGACATAAATTTGACAAAAAAACAAACCCCCCCCTTACAAATCATACATAAAAAAGATACAGGTTTGATTTTGTTTAACGTAAAAATTTTTAAAAACTGAAAACCACACCAAAAAAAGGGGGAATTTTCGAAATGATTGAAATTCAAAAAAAAAAAAACCAAAAAAATTTAAAAAAAGACACTAGACAACTTAATAAAATCTATAGCTCTATAATTAAATAAAACTTTAAAATTTTAAAAAAAAAATTTAAAAAAAAAAAAATTAACCCCCCTCTAAAAAAAATAATTTTAAAATAAGTTTTCCCCAAAAACGATAAAAAATTCTTAAAAATAAGATCAGTATACAAAATAAATTTTAAAAAAGTGACGTGTTCCTCGGCTTGTGCGTGTATCTGTTTTCGTTGGTTTATTTATATGTGTTCAAAATGAAATTTTTTTTTTATTGATGTATGTAAATGTTTTTAAAAGGTAAGCTTAGTGATTTAATGTAAACTTAAAGAAATTATGAAAAAAATTGTTGCAGACTACTTCCCTATTTGAAAAAGGCTGGGGAATTTCCGGCCCCAAACGTCAAAAAAAAATTTTCGGAAAAAAAAAAAAACTTTTTTTTTTTTTAATTTAAATAAAAAAAAAAAAATTAAAAAAAAATTATTAAATAATAAAAATTAATTAATATAAATATATATATATATATATATATATATATATATATATATATATATATATATATATATATATATATATATATATATATATATATATATATATATATATATATATATATATATATATATATATATATATATATATATAATATATATATATATATATATATATATATATATATATATATATATAATATATATATATATATATATATATATATATATATATATATATATATATATATATATTATATATATATATATATATATATATAAATATATATACATATATATATATATATATATATATATATATATATATATATATATATATATATTAAACAAAAAAAAAAAAAAAAAAACAAAACAGGAGCCTATTTTTTTTTTTTGGGAGGTCGGTATCGGAAGAAAAGAGAATACATTTTCCCAACAACCTCATATTTTTTTTAATTTGAAGGCTATTTTTTTAATTGCTGGTACCTACCTTAAAAAATTGTAGGTCCCTTATTTGTTCCGTACCTACTTTTGATTTTGTCTTTTATGTTTGTATTTTTTTGACGTCGATTTTTTTAAATGCAATTGCATCTTGCTTTCTAATGCGTTATTAATTTATATGTTACGAACCTTTATAAAAATAATTATCAACTTAATAAAACTGAAAAACTTCATTAAAAATAGCAGTATACGGAAAATCCTTCTCCATAACAAACAATGTTTTGTTTTTTTTTTATACTGTTAAAAAATTTTTTTTAAAATTGTTGTAAAATTTTAAAAAGCAGGAAACCGAAAAATTTTTTAATTTAAATTTTAAAAAATGCTATTACCAATTAATTACCTTAATTAATATTAAGTCATAAAATAAATAATTTTAAAACAGTTTGCAAATGAATTTTCTAATAAATAAACGGTTTTTTCTATGATTGATACATCTTGACCACAAATATTTATTTTATTAATTAGAATTAAGATAATAACTGGGACCCTGTCAAAAACCGACAAACTGACTCCAAGCTACATAAAAATTTCTAACTATCGCTTCAGGGCTTATATTATTGTCTTCAAATATGGAAAACAGCATATGAAGGATTTATATAAAAGATACTAATCGATCCTTAATTCCTCTCAACCAGAAATATTTATTTTACTAATTAGAACTTGGATAATAACGCAAAAAATTCAAAAATATTGTTAATTTTGTAAATACCAATAGGCGTTTTTCATGATTTTTTTTTATTAGCTTATTGCAAAGCCACATGAAAATAAAGGCCAAAAATTTTTTTTCCCCTTTTTTTTTCCTGGGGGAAACCCCCTTAAAAAACAATTTTAAGTTTAAATTTTTGGCCCGTGACGCCCCGGCCCAAATTTTCTATTGGTGAAATTTCTGCTTTGTTGTCAGCTTTTTTTTTATTCGATACGCCTGTCATCAAATATCGATATGCGCAACATCTACAAAGTTGGCGTTTCCTGTCAATTGTCATATTGTCAATGTCAACCTGTATAACCTGTAACCTCTAATATTTTTAAAAAATTTTTTTAATTTGTAAATAGTGTGTTTTTTTTCCAAATATTCCAATTTATTACTATAGTTATTATTATCGCCAAACTTTCCTTGATATAACCCCTTTTTTTACGAGTGAATTTCCGTTATTTTATTCAAAAAAAAAAAAGTGTATTGTTATTATTTGCGATGCAGACCCTATACAATTTTGGTGCGACTGGATGTGAACTTAAAAATCGTACAAAAGAAATTCCTGAACGTAAAATTTCATTTCTGTGCGTGTAGTGCATCATACTATACGAATGGAACTGTTATTCCTAAATGGGTTCCAAATGCCATTGCACTGGAGTCAATTCTGTAGATATTTTTAGCTGTTTAATTACGAATTTTTATTTCTCTTTTATATGTCCGTAGCAAATTCCTCTCATTTTATAAGACGTTTAGTAAATGTAAAAATGTAATATATTTTTGTGTTGTGGTGGCATAATGTAATATAGCATTTAATATATAATATAAATGATTGCCTTTGCTTTTTGGAAGTTTATTACATTTTACATAAAAACTTAAGCTTTCGATAGGGTTTTTTAATTGCTTCATGCTCTAAGAGAAGCAAAAAACTGCACCGAAACTGGTCTAATCAAACCGTCGCAGTCGGATGGGTCATTCTTTTTTTCCTAGTGGTACATTTCTTTTGGTTCCATTGTAAAATACCAATTTTGAGCTTTTTTGTTTCACCAAAACTACGGTTTATTTTTTATACGTACATTTGAAATAAAAAACAACTTCCCTATAAAAAATTATTTATTTTTGGTTTAGATCCTTTTCTAATATTTTCCATTGCTTATTTGTGTGTAAGTCCATTGTAAATAAAATTCTGAACGTGTAACAGTTTTTTTAGACATAGATGTGTAATTATTGTTTAATTATATCAATCTTAAAACATCTACCAACTTGTAACTAAAGAAAAAAAATGTAATTTTCAGTTGGAGACCCCCAAATCTTTTAAAGAAATTATTTTTTAGTATTCTACTTTTTGGCATAAATACAATAAAATTAAATTGTGAGTATGTTCTATAGTTTTGTTGCGGATTCATATTTCAGTATATTTTCTTTAGGATTGCTCGCCTCATAGTTTTTTTAGAAAATGGGACCACAGGGTCCATAACGAACTGAGCCTGCTCAGCCCTATTGTCCCCTAGGGGTCTAGGGGTAAACTGTAAAGATGACGCTACACTCGCGGCGCGAAAGTCGTAAAACGCGAGTGTGGGTGTGGGTTTTTGGGCCCGCGACAAAGGGAACAATGAAAGTAACCCTGAACATTGTTAGTGTAGAGGGCTATATTTCTTCGCGTAGAGATCTGACGCGAATCTCGGCCAAAGTTCGCAGTCGTAATTTGCGACTTGTTCCAGTAATCAGTTGGTTTTGAGTGTATTTATAAGTCATTTTCTACATAAAAAGTTGTTTTTGTACCTTCTTAAAAAGTATTTTTCCTTTACGATACTCTTCGTTCTCATTATTTTTTTTATTGGCATATTTTATCTCGTTATGCTTTTTAATGCCACTCCTGTGGTTTTCGAACTGTGCGACATATAGTAACTTACAAATAATTTTAAATATCCATTCCTTACTTTATCTGATTGACCTTAAGCACGCTTTTGCAATTACAATTTAGATTCTCTATCAAAAAATATTTTGAACGCTAAAAAAATTCGAAGAAAGTAGTTTTAGTGTAAAATAGTAAAATGAAAGTAAAAGGATGTATGTAATCCCTATGTATTGGTTGTCTTTATGATGAGTGATACTTATTAATCCCAGGTACTGTACAAGTTAATGAAGTTTAATATTAACTCAAAAAAAACTAAACACTGCTAAGGTATCCCAAAGTTCGATCATTGATCCCTTTTCCTTGTTTGTTAAAACTATAACTGCATTGACAAAATGGAAGATCATTAAAGCTGCCACCTGAATTTGTTATCTGATTATGTTTATTTTAACTGTTTATGATAAAAAGGAGCTTTGATAACAACAATAATATAAATTGTTCGTACGAAAAAATTTTGACAGAATAATTAAGCAAGAGTATTTTGCCCTGGGGTGAGCATAATTTTCAAAATATTCAGGACCTCAAGGTTTCACAAGAATAAAAATACTCGATGCGATTACAAACATGCGCGACCATAGACATAGTAATGAGGTTTGAGGTAACTAACACAATACATGCCATTTGCTTTTTTTGTCCGAAATTATAAGATAGGTAAAAAGGTAGGTTATATTACCAGATTATGGGGTGAATCATTTAAAAGAATCATAACTAATAAAATATATATTTAAAGGAGTCTAAAAAGACCATTAAATTAATTTATAAATATCATTTTTAAAAGTATCATGTAAAACATTTAATATGTGTACAAGTTGGTAGATATTTTAAAGAATCCTTGTAAGGTC
The DNA here is from genome assembly GCA_019359885.1 of Listronotus oregonensis. Taxonomy (NCBI): domain Eukaryota; kingdom Metazoa; phylum Arthropoda; class Insecta; order Coleoptera; family Curculionidae; genus Listronotus; species Listronotus oregonensis. The sequence goes on along the minus strand of JAHBCN010027221.1, from coordinate 2,618 downwards.
AGTCAAAACTGTATATTGTTACAAATAAATGTATAAAATTGACCAAGTTGTCGCTGTGTGAAATGCATTGGTTTAATGTACAAATCGCGCGCAATTTAAAAGATTTCTTTTAAGAATTTATGAGCTTTATATATTTTTTATTCATTTTTGAATAGAGCCATATTTGTATACTATGATTTATTAAAAAAAAACTATTTACTTCGACGTTTTTCAAGACCAGATTAAACGCCTTTTGTGTATTGGGCCGTTGAATTCAAGTATAAATATTTGTGGGAAAATAATAAAATACTAATATTAAAATTTATCATTTGTAAACTAGTAGTTGTAAGTTTTCTCTTGTAGTTTAAACTTTTGAATTATATATTGTTAGGAGTAGGCTAACTTTAGAGAAAAAAAAGGGTTTTTATTTAATATTTTGTTTATTACATTTTATAGGATTAAATTCCTATGCAGATTTAAATAATACAATTGCAGTCCCCAGAAAGATATTTTTTACGTGATTTGTTTCACTCTTCACAGAACGCTTTAAAGGCTTAAATACTTATTGAAAATCGATATAAATATAAAATATGAAAATTGATTGCTTTTTTTTCATTATTAGCCTACACTGAGTTTATTATTTATCGATATTTGATTTAATACTTCAAAATGGTATAAAAAGTTTGATTTATATTATAATTATTTTATTTTAAATTAATCTATGTTATATAATATAAATCAAACACCCATGAATTGTCGATTGGACAAAGGTTTTTTATAATATGGAGTTATACAAGGTATACCTAATACTTTTACTTGCTTTTTATTTTTATTTTTTATGAATTACTTTATATTCTATAGAATATGCTTTTTTACAGTGTTTAAAATTAAAAATACTTCCTTTTAGTAAGAGAAGTAAAAATATGTTATCTCATTTATAGTTTTAATTTTTGTAAATAAAAAAATTACCTTTTAACGATGTTTTTATTCAGTCCGAACATCTTACAATAAAAATTTGTCTTCTGAATTTTCGTTCTATTTTGCTTTCTTTAAAAGATAAAAAAATAAAAACCTTATTTCAGGCCCATTTATCCCCCTGACGCCAATGGACTTAATAACTTTAATCTAGTTAGGGCCCGTTATTACTACAAGTAACGCTGCCAAATTTCATATTTTTCAAAAACCGTTATTAAAGAAAATAACAACCTGGATCTTTAAAACAGTACATTTCTTGACCCATATTCATGGAAACTTTTTCATAAGATAAATGAAGTTTGTAATTTAATGTAGAAGGGAGAAGCGGCATAGATGTACTCCAATTGCTTAGTAACTGCAGTGAAATTAATTATTTTGGGATCCCAAGGTTACCTACAACACATTTTTGGAAAACAATGACGCCTGTGTCTGTGGTTCATTTTTTGTCCCAAGCTAACAAGAGAGTGCCAAATTTAAGGTAAATTAAGATAACTGGGTTGTTAAAGGGATCAAATGTGAAAAAAAGTCACATTAAAAGAATGACACTCGGCCATGCGAACAAGTGTACGAGATAGAAAGAAGAATAGCAGTATAATTATCTCCTCTTGCTCCACTTGACTCATTGATCGGGGGAAGTGGTATATACCTCGCTCACCAATTACGCAGAGCGAGAGACACTCGTTTGCAGAGCCGAGCGACAAAGCTGCATCTATTAGGTATATGCTTAAAGGTTTGGACAGGTTCCCTATTCTAGCAGATTGTGTAAACCATAGACGTAAATGTCAAATGCGATTTAACATATTAAACTAAATTTGGTACAAAAATTGGTCAAGATAAGATCTTTTTTTTTGAAAAATTTTAGGAATCATAGGAATACGTTAAGCCGATTGTCTTAATGGGTTATATGTATAAAAAAATCATATTACCAAAACGCAAGTTATTTTTGACGTTTGAGCTATACTTAATAGACCTTGCCGCTCGGCCGTTCAAGAGCATGCGAGAGAGAAAGAACGACGTGTAAACCTTTTCTCCCTTCAAGTTTTGATACATTCAGCACGTGGAGAGGGAGAGAGAGAGAAAGGTTATAAACTCATGCTTTTTTCTCGCTTACACTTGTGGGCACGGCCGAGCAGCAAGGTATATGCTTAAAGCTTTTGACAATTTTTTTAGATGTCATTTCGACTGATATTATTTTCACAGATGTGATTTTAACAGATATTATTTTTGACAAGAGCCATTTTTGATAGTTATCTTTTGTCAGATGTCATTGGTAAAGGTGTTACATTATCATCGCGTCATTTCTTTATTCGTTTAAACACTTAAGGTTCTCACCCACCAGAGCTAGGGGGCGACGGACGCGATTGAATGCATCAGGGATACTTTTCTTTTAATCAACGCGACGCGACGTGACACCTCGGACAAGTCGGGGGGCAAGCAAACAATGTCGCTGGCATGCGAGTCTCATCGGCCTCCTTCGGGTATCATCGTGAAGAATTTCACATGTTGCTCTGTTCTATTATCACTGCATTTGTTTATTTGTTGTTATTTTTTTGATATTTGTCTTTTCTTATTTCTTATTTTTTTTTTTAAAATTTAAACGAGATAAAAAGCTCTTTAGTGGATTCTGATTTCGGTATTAAAAACAACTTTTTTTGGTGTTCTAT